>JAZHYW010027210.1:0-87192 GCA_037355805.1 Ixodes ricinus | reverse complement strand
TGTTGTAAGTTGAACTCTGACTCGGAGCTCGGGAAGGCAAGAAAAGAAAAACCGACAACGAGATGGCGATAAATCTCACGTGGTACGGCGCAGCGTAAAAAAGGAAACAGACAGGACGAAAATAAGTACACACAAAGAAGAAAGAGAGACGAGCACGAGGAAAGCACGTGGATGCTCGAGTAACCTCAACGGGCTCCTGACGGACTGAGCTTTGCCCGTGGCCTCGCGTGATGTTTACACCAGCTCGGGCGAACTTGAGCAAGACGAGATGTCTGCCGCCGCCATCAACCACCTGGGCGTGTGAAAAGAGGACCGAGAAAGAAGCGGAATCTGAAACGTCGGCGTGAGGAGGAGAAGGAAAATGATCACGGGACGACGGGGTCTCAGAGAGAGATCGAAAAGGAACGCCACGAAAGACGCCACGCAAAAGAACTCTTCTCTGTTTTAACGAAGCTTGAGTTGTAGATTTAGACTAATAAACAGTTCGTATTGGGTTAAACCTTGCGGTTGTCATTAAACAACAAAACTTTCTGGTGCCGAAACCCGGGATTAACCGCCAACGAAGCCCCTGAACGAAGAAATGGCAACTCAAGCTACAATCGACCGACTGAGACGCAGAAGAGCAGTGGTCCGAACGTCAACAACGAAACTCCTGAACGAAACCGACGTTCTGCTGGCCACGGAAGACACGTATGCGGGTGAGCTTCAAGAAAAGTTTGAACTTCTGGTGTCCAAAGAATCAACGTTAAAGGAACTGGACCGCGAGATGGAAGCAGTCGTGGACTGCGAATCGATAGAAGAGGAGATGACAGGCGCGGAAGTTTACCATGAAAGAATCAGCGTAACGAAGACGCGATTGCGAAACAAGCTGACAGAACGTGAACAAGCCGCTGCCAGGTTATCTTTGATGCAGAACACGGCCGTCAAAACTGTCGCAAATCAAGGACGGATGACTACGACAGTGAAGCTCCCGAAACTTGAGATAACGAAATTCCAAGGGGACATACGAGCATGGCAAGGATTTTGGAGCCAATTTGACTGTACCATTCACCAGAACGAAACTCTCTCGGAAATCGACAAGTTCAAGTACCTCAAAAGCTACCTGACCGGCAAAGCTGCTGCGGCAATTGAGGGACTCGCCGTAACTGCCGAAAACTACAAAGTTGCAATCGACCTCCTGAAGGAAAGATTTGGTCAACAGGAGCTGATCATCGAAAGCCATCTGTCACGACTGCTAGAGATCAAACCAGTCCATGACTCCAGGAACGTCAATGCACTCAGAGCGTTATACGATGAAGCGGAGACGGGAGTTCGAAGTCTTGACGCCCTGGGGGTTCAATCGGATACCTATGGAACGATGCTCCTTACCGTTCTTCGAAAGGTCGTGCCGGCCGATCTGAGCCTGGAGTACAACCGGAGGTCCGCCTCACGAACAGCGACAAAGCACAACGAGCTGAGAGACTTTCTGGACTTCCTGAAAATCGAGATAGAAAGCCGAGAAAGAAGTTTATATGGGTCAGGACATTCCGTGCCACGAACCGAGGATCAAAGAAGCTTTCGTGCAAGCAAAGATCGGCAGAGTCGTTATCCTCCTTCTGCATCTGTACTAACAACGGCAGCAGGCCTGGATGAAAAGAACTGCGTGTTCTGCAAATCAGGTGCTCATCTGACTGCGGACTGCACATCCTCAATGACCAACGACGAACGCAAGCGTGTACTGAAGGCTGAAAACCGATGTTATCGTTGCACCAAGAAAAACCATCGAGCAAAGGATTGCAGAAGTGCAAAGTGGCTGAAGTGTGCGCAGTGTGCAGGGAGACACGCAAGTGCCATGTGCGACCCGAACTTCAAACCTCAGCATAAGACTACGGTGAAAGAAATGGCGGACAACCGGTGAAACATCAACTTCGGGAGGAACGACACTCCAGTCAACGCTCAAGATCACAAACAAAGAAAGGAACAGTGGAAAGCGTGTACTTCTGCAGACAGCTCAAGCCTGGGCAGAAGGTGAAAGAGAGCGTTGCCGGATTAGGCTTCTCATCGACGGCGGAAGCCAGCGGACTTTTATTCGCCAAACCGTCTCCAAGAGGCTTCACCTGAAGGAACTGGGTGAGGAGGACTTGACCATTTTCACGTTTGGAGACGCAGCAACGAAAACGAAATGCAAGCGAGTGGAACTGTGGCTCCGCAGCCAATACGACAGAAGATCCGTAAGAATAGAAGCCCTCGAGGTTCCTCACATCTGCTCAGATGTCATGAACAACCCCTCCGAGGAACTGCGGGGTCTGCCTGACGGAATGAACCTCGCAGATGTGGAGCTCTGGGGCAATCCATGCGAGGAGGGAATCAGCCTTCTCATCGGAGCCGATCACTTCTGGGACATTGTGAACGGCGGTGTCAAGCGCTTGGATGGGAAGCTGATGGCAGTTGACACCATCCTCGGGTGGACACTTCAGGGTCCCGTTACCTCTACTTCTGCGACAATCTACTCGCCAACAACTGGAGTGATGAGGGTGACTGTGTCCGAAACAAACGACGCGGAAATTTCGGCTCAGCTCAGATCATTCTGGGAACTTGAGCACATCGGAATAGCTGACAACGTGACGAAGACTTCAGAGACGGAGTTGCTCAGCGAATTCAAGAAATCCGTAAAATTTGAGAACGAACGGTACCAAGTTTCACTGCCATGGAACGAGAAGGTTGACACGCTTAAGGACAACAAAGAAATCGCGCAAAAAAGGCTTCGGTTCCTAACGGCACGCCTCAACAAGAACGACACGCTCATGCAAGAGTATGACAAGGCGATCCGGGAATACCTCGAAAATGGGTTCGCTGAAAGCGTAAAAGAGAACGGAATGACCAAGAACCCGGTGTACTACATGCCACATCAAGCGGTGATACGACAGGACAGTCAAACAACAAAACTCCGAGTGGTGTTCGATGCGTCATCGAGCGCTGAAGGATGTTCATCGTTAAACGACACCTTGTGTAGTGGACCAAACTTGAACCCCGACCTGCCTGACTTGCTGATCAAGTTCCGCACCCACAACGTCGTCATCGTAGCGGACATTGAAAAGGCTTTTTTGCAAGTCGCACTGCCCGAAGAAGACCGAGACGCGCTCCGTTTTCTCTGGTATGAGACAACGCCACAGCCTGGCCAGCCACTTCCGCCAGTCGTAACGTGGAGAATGACTCGGGTCCCCTTCGGAGCGACATCCAGTCCATTTCTGTTAGCCGCAACGCTGAGACACCATTTTGAAGTCTTGAAAGATGAGTACCCCACCGCCTCAAATATTTTGAGTGAGCACATGTGCAGTCGCCGCGGGAGTTACTGCACACGCGAGCGCCGTCATTTTCCGAGGAACGCTTGACTGGTGGGTTGCGATAGAACTAGACACTGACGATCTGAGAGTCTAGGGGATGAGCTGTCTCAATTCAAGGGAACCGTTGTTATCATCTGCGGGGGGGGGGGGGATCGTAGTTCGAATGAAATGAAGATGACTTCGCGGAATCATTTTTCATTTTCATTTGAAGTAACGCACCCCGCATGGCGGGATGATAACAACGCGTTCCCTTGAATTAGACGGCTTCCCCCGTCCACCCTGCGTGGATTCTGCCCTGACGTCATCTCTAGTCTCCTCATCGCAAGCCACCAGTCAAGCGTCCCTTTTCTTGGAAAAGACGCGCGCTCGCGTGGAGCTATTAACTCCCGCGGCGACTGTGCGTCCACGATCTTGTGACAGGTGCCTGCAATCAAGAGGACAAAGAAGTGTCGGTAATTCCAGTAGTCAACAGCACCCCCTGCAATCATGAATGTAGAGGACTACAGCTCTTCCACCAGGGTCATCCGGGTGACCGCGTGGATTCAACGCATTGCATATAATTGCAGAAACAAAGAATAAAAACGGAATGAACCGCTTACTGCCGAAGAAACTATCAACGCTGAGACGTATTGGGTCGCCACTGCCCAAAAGACAGCGTTTCGTGACGACATCAAGAGCTTGACCAGTAGTGGCGTAACTAGTTATGACGGCGCCTATGGCAAATGAAATTTGCGCCCTCATAGCCCATGGCAAATGAAATTTCGCGCCCATCACGTAGCCCCGCTGCCATTTTTCTCCATTGGGCACATGTGGGGGTGGACTCGGCTCGGCGCCCCTCCCAAGTGCGCCCGGCACTTGTACCCCTGCCCGCCCCTAGTTACGCCACTGTTGACCAGCCGAACGCCCCTCGCAAGGGACTCGTCTATTACGTCGTTCAACCCGTATATCAACGAGAAGGGCCTCGTACGAGTTGGCGGACGTTTACAATTCAGTAGGAACCGAGAAAGCACAAAACATCCATCGTGCTTTCAGGCGACGATCCGCTCATCTCCCTGCTCGTACGAAAAAAACATGTTCGCCTCCTGCACGCTGGAGTCCGGGACACTACCACGACGGTCATGAGCTGGAGAGGCTGTCGCCGGTCTCATTTTCTCGTTTGGCGTAGACTGACGACTCTTCCACCTGACCGCCTACCGGCGGAAACGTCAAACAGCGGGGCAGAGCTGTCGCGCCGCTGGATGATACCGTAGCAACACCGTGGATAACTTTTGGCGAAGGTGGCGCCGGGATTACTTATTAGAACTAAGATCGGCCCACCTCCGGCACACCGGCATCATCACGGAGCTTCCAAAGGGTGGCTTGGTCCTCCTGAAGGAAGATCGCTCTGCCAAGACACCTCTGGAGGACTTGCAGAGTCAAAGACGACATTTAACGGGATGGACGTCAGGGTTCCGTCCTGTACATCTTAAGCTACCCGGGGGAGGCAAACTCAAGCGACCCATTCATCTGTTGTACCCGCTAGAAGTTTGGTAACGATGAGCTACAGCAATAGCTCATCTGGGGGAGGTTGTTGTAAAATATGACTTTGAACAGAACAGAATATAAGTACATAAACAAAAGAACAAAGAAGAAAGAGACGAGCACGAGGATGCTCAAGTAGCATCAACAGGCTCCTGACGAACCGAGCTTTGCTGTGGCCTCACGTGATGTTTACACCATGCAGATCGGGCGAACTTGAGCAAGAGTAGATGTCTGCCGCCGCCATCAGCCATCTGGGGTGTGAATAGCGGACCGGGAAGAAACGAAATCTTTAACGTCTTCCGGAGGAGGAGAAGGAAAATGATCGACGGCGCGGGGTCTCTGGGGAGAGACCGAAAAGGAACGGAACGAAAGACTCCACGCAAAAGAACTCTTCTCTGTTTAACGAAGCTTAAGTTGTAGGTTTAGACTAATAAACAGTTCGTATTGGGTCAAACCTTGCGGTTGACATTAAGCAACACCAGTCCTATATGTTCCACTGGTCGTAACGAACGAAGGACTTGTTCAAGGAGCGCCAACATACCGATGACGAGAATATTGATAATCTGCGAGATTTATATGCCACCAAAATGACCACTAAAAAGGTGAAAAGAGGAGGAGGAAGAGGTACATTCTATTATCGCGCTGAATTTATCGGGCAATAAAAGTTTTCTGGCTTCTCACCATTCTAAAAGTTTTAGATCATGCAGATCTAAGTTTTGAGCTCTTGAACAAACTTACCTCTACGCCCGTATTTGGGCAGTAGAGTGAATGAAAACAAAGTTATTTATTTCAAATCGCACTCATTACTCGGCTTTACCGTATTTTGGTCGTCTACATGCAGCAGGTATGCGGAGAAAGTAATCTTCAATCCTCTCAAAAACAATACGGAGTCCTTTGTTACTCAATTTCCCTTAAGAGACACTCAATACAACTTGAGACGTGTGGAATATGATAGAGGCCAAATCCGTACTAATTATGGAGAACAAACATTGAAACAGCAATTAACACAACTTTTAAATATGCATCCGCAAATTCTCGATATAGCAACTAAATCAAGATCTGCAAATACATTTAAAAAAAGAATAAACGATTACATTTTTGAGCATGTATAAAATCTTGTGTAAAAATTCTGCCAGACATTTCATTGCGTTAGAAATGTACATATTTCTTGTTATTTTTGTTATGTTCTTGTGCTTCATTTGTTTATATGCTCTGTTCGTTGTAAGAGCTGCGCCGCTCTGAAACCTGTATGGGGTACGGGACCTGAGTCAGGTGTTTTAATACACCTTTTGTCCCTGCCACCCCAAAATAAAAAGGCAAATAAAAAAAAAAGACCCAGTGTTAGTGCGTAGTTCTTGACGTATCTCTTTTGATTTTCGATATGCTCTTCATTGCTTCTGACACGTAAAGCCTCCGAAGAAAAACGCTGATGCTGTGTTCGCGCTAACAGTGTCGGACAGTCTACATGCAATACATGCACGAAGCATTTTTAGCACCGTTTTTAATGCCATTAAACAAAAAATAGAAACGCCGTAACTTGGCTAATATTTTTGTCTGCGTGACTGAGAAATGTTTCAAGCTTTCTAGTACGTCCGAATTATTCGTGATATTTGCTCTTATAATCAAGCGCAGAGAGAAAATGCACTCACCTTTTTTCCCCATAGAAATGGGCTAAGTAAATTTCAGGCTGGCTGCTGTCTGCTTCAACCTGAAGCCGCACACTAGCACCGGTTGAACCTCGAGCGTATGCACTATTTTAACTCTATGGCTGATACCCTGATTATGGGACAAAATTATTCGTTGCAGCAGATTGGCATCAAACTGATTAGGTAAGAAATTATTACAGAGAGGCATAGCCTTTTCAATAAACGAAGAAAGCTAGTAGGAGAAGAAATATTGACGGCAGCAGCAACAAGCAACAAAATTCAGTCGAAATTAAAGCGGGTCAACAAAAGGTTTGGAACCCACATAAGGCCCTTTTTTATAAAACCGTTTACTCTCCTCCCTCCTCCCGGGCTCACCAATAAATGAATAAAAAAATAAAGACATAACTAAATAAATAACCGAAGCGGGAACAAGTACCATCGGCCTGCACGCCGGTGGCCGGGAAGCAAGGAAGAGGAAGGAGCATGGCACGAAGGTCCTGGCGGGTTTATCGAGTCAACAATCGGTGACGCTCGACCGCCCACCCCGAATCCCCTGCCCCTCTTGCCTCCCCCACACTCCAGTGCAAAATGAAGCGTGTTGGTGTCATCGCTTACCCGTCACCTCACTTTTTTCTTCCTCGTCCTTCTTGTTTAGTATCGTTTTTTTTTCTTTTTTTACAATTTTAACGAAATTTATTTTTGTTTTCTTCAAAAGCGTGTCTCTGCGGACTCGAATGGCGCCTTGATTGAAAGGGACCAGCAGTCCTTATACTGTCGGCGGCTCGCCGAAAAGGCGTCACCTGGTTTCCTATCGAGGCATTTTTAACTATACGTACGCAGAATTTATAGGGTTTCCGTGTCCGTGCCTGCAGGATGTCGCCTCGATGATGACGTCACGATGTTTTCGCAACAATTGGTGTCGGACCGTGGTGCTGGAACGGTGACGAGTCCTAAGAGAAGAGACTCTCGGGTTATCGTTCTAGGCACCGTGACGTCACGTGATACTGTGACGTCATCGTATCACGTGACGTGACCTGACATCACGTCAGATAACACCGTGATGTCAGGCAACGCCGTGATGTCACAGAGGACCTATACATGGTATGCATCGTGATATACCATATTTGGGGTGTCCCAAAGAGACGGGTGCACTTTGATATACTCCGTTCACCCTTAAAGGGAAGCCGAAGCGGTCCTGTATATGAGTCGAAACAGTTAAATCGTCTTCATCTGGCCTTCAGGCTCACGCGTATCGAGATTACGTTTCAATTTGGTTCACGGAGGCCCAGAAAATTATGTTCAAAGTACCGCTGAAGCCTCTCTTTTACGGAGCGTCACGTCAGTTTTCGGAGTCTCCGCTCTCGTGCACCTGCAGCGCCTATCAAAGCTATGCTCGCCCACTCTCGCTATTTAAAAAGAAAAAAAGTCGAAAAGAGACCTTACGACTCGTGTCGGTGCGGGGGAATATACCGGCACACTTGCAATTGCACGCGGTGCCCACACGAGCGACACGCGTTGGCGGCCCAAAGATCCTTTTATGACGTAACGACTGGTCGGAGGTTTTTCGTGTTTTCTCGCGTTTAGTTACATCTTCGAGGAATACGAACGTGATATATCAGCATTTATGGGATGAAAATACTCTAGAATTTATTTCTAACTCGTTTGTTGCAAGAACCTCTTCAGCTATCCTTTAGCTGAGACTGCAGCTCATATCACAAGCATAACAGCTCGAAGTCGCTGCTTTGAAGCGTTCTTCCCGCAGAACGAGCACTCGCGCTAAAATGTATGTCTTAAAGCCAGGAGCGCGGGCTAGCTCGAGCTTTTAGCTTTTGCGCTGCAGTCGCATGCTTCGGGGTGGATAGAGCATATGCTCCGTTCACACTTAAGCGCCGCCTTCAGCGCGAGCTTTCTGCCCTCGCTAGTACAAGTGTGAACGCTCAGGCACGCTCAACCAAAGCACTGCGGAAGCCAGTGAGCTCGCGCTAAAAGCGGAGCTTCTAGTCTTAGCTTAAGGGTGAGCGGGTAGTAATGTCGCACCCACGGACCTTTCGTTTCAAATCTTTCGCTCGTAGAGAGTTCGTCCGTTCTTCTTGCCTCATGTGAGCTTTTCCTCCCCTTCACGGTAACGTTCCTCCCTTATTTTTTTCTTCAGCCTCCGAGAACAGAAGATGTAACGAAACCTGACATAAGCTCCATTTACACACCAGCGTTTGCTTACGTTTTCTTACGATACGTAACTTAGAAGTCACCGGCCTCATCCGTGCGTCCGAATGCCGCGTGCAACAGTACTCCTTCAACTGGTTGCCACGCTTCACACGAAACACGGACGTTCCAGAGACTCTTGACATAAGCAGACGTAAGCTCTCGTAACATGGCGGTGCTGTGTCAACTGGCCTTAAAGACAAATGCGCGGTCACACAACCCCCCTTTTTCTTTTTTTGCTCTTCGTTACGTTAGGAGCGCTGGACGTCGCTTACGCACAAGTCACCGGGACATCTGTGCCTGCGTGGATGTTCCGGAGACTACCGCTCATTCACACTGGAAGAGATTTTGTTCGCAAAGCGGTTGCGAACGTGGCTGCGTAAACATTCAGTACGATTGCACGCGCACTCGATGACATCGAGTGCGCGTGCAATTGTACTGGATCTTCATGCAACCGCGTTCGCAACCCTCTTGCGAACGCGGTGGTGGTGGTGGCGGTGGTGGTGTTTGCCTGACGAGGTTTTAGATGCGGAGCATCTCTTGCTCGGGTCTATGTCCCGCAGCATTGTAGTCCGCACCTCACGCTACGCACGCGCAACTCTGCCTCCTTCCCTCTCTCCAACAGCTGCGCGTTACTCTCCCTCTTCCTGCCACATGCTGCGTGCGCTGCTAGTTACACCGCGCGCGCGCGCGCAATCCTCTCGCCGCCCTCTCACCAGCACGGACTGCTGCGAAGGCTGTGCAAGCGCGAGCGGCGACTGCGTTGACTGGGCATGCTGCGCGAGCGCCTGCAGTCGCGGCTTCATCAAGCAACGGAGCTTTCGTCACGCGCGGCTACAGTCCGTGCTAGGTGAGACAGCATAGTCTCCTCTCCTTCAAGTGTGAAAAAAAATAGACGGCGAGCACCGAGCGTTCCAAGTTCTCTGCCGCGAGTCGCGACGAAGGCTCGCGTAGGGGGTTTCGCTAGGGCAGTCGGTGGCGCCATCCCTCGACGTGCAGCACGCAACTGACTCCTTCCTCGGAGACCAACACGATGCTCTGCATCACCCCATGGTTCCCTCGGGAAGATGGTGTAATTTTCTCACTGGCTGTGGAAAAGTTTCCACGGGCGAACGCGGATCCGCTTCTAGTGTGAATGAGCGGTTACACGCAACGCAAGAGAACGATGCAGTGTGAACCAGCCTTTGTCCTTTCTTTTTCTGAGGAGTTGTATACCATACACATCATCTCACTACATCCTTGCAACAAAAGAGAGAGAAATGTTTCCCATCCTCCCAACCTGCTCCTCTCTATCTCCTCACATGTCCCCGCAGATATTAAAAAAAAAAGAAAGAGTGGCAAAGACAAATGCCAGAAGTAGGTTTCGTGGGGGACGAAGGCCACAGACAGTAGCGTCCGCACCTGACCGATTGAAAACCTCGCACCTCCACAACTGCCGTCATTAGGAGCGCGGGGTGCGTTAGTCACAGCGGCCAAAGATATGACGGGGGCGTGAGGTTAGTGGCGGTGGGGACACGCACAATGCCACGGAGATGTGGGCAGGGGCCAACACTGAGGCCCAAAGGGAGGTAGGGGGTGTCCCGTGCGCGAGTCCCGAGGCCTTCGTGTGTGTACCGTCGCCGGGAGGGTTCTTCTTTGTGCGAGTGCGTGTCGAATCGAGAGGAAAACAGTCCCGCAAGGTTATTAACTTTTCCTGGACGAGCGCGCATGTGTACGGGGTATATTTCACGCGCTCATGTGCCATGTATACTCCTCAAGTGTGGAAATATCAATTTTGGGAATTCGTTGTTGCCGCTGAGGGCTGTAGATTGACAAAGGCGACGTGCATTCAAAGCCATATGGTCTCGTGTGAAGGCGTAACGTCGGCCCTCTCTTTTATTTATTTTATTCGATGTTAAAGGCTCGTTCTTGCACACTGCATGACGCTACACTAAACCTTAGGTGGGAGGGGGGGGTTCTCGCTTTTCTTTTCTAATTTTATGGGTCCTTTTTAGCTGGGATCGGTGCGCACCACAGCATTAAGCACGTGGAGCGGAAGCGCGCGTTGCCGAACCCAGGGTTCCTTGGTTCGGCAGCCCGTTTCGATCCGGATGAGCATCGTACCGGCGTGCGGTCGTGTATCAGTGCTGCGTGATGCATGTTAAAGACTCCATGCTACCAGTGGTACTGCACTGGCTAAATTTCACTTGATATTAATAAAGAGTGCAAACCGAACAAGGATGAAGAGGCACACATACGACAGGTCTGGCGCTCAGCTTCCAACTAGTTTATTGCAACATCATACCAGGTAATATATGCCATCGCCTGCGCGAAAACCTCACACATAAATAATAAAATTAGACAGTAAAATACTTATCTTACCACGCGCGAATCGAATCAGATAAAACCACAAAGAAATGACACTTCTTTGTCTATGAGACAATCAAAGGTATGCTGACGCGCTTGTCTCCAGCGCTCCTAACAATAAAAAAAACGCCTCTATTATTTTTTTCTCTGTCTTGTCCTTCGCTCTCTTCAAAAAGTTCCGAAAGAGAATAAATGACAAGACAGAAAGAGAATATAATAGAGGTTCTCTTCAAGACAAAAGAAAAAAAAATAATAGAGGCCGTTTTTTTTTTTTACCAGGAGACTGGAGAGAAATGCGTCAGCATGCATTCCTTCGATGTGTCTCATTGAGAAAAGAAAGTATATATTCTTGATGGTTTTAATTGATTTGATTGTCGCATTGTAGATAGGTATTTTAATAAATAATTTTTGAATTTGTTTTATTTATGTTCTAGTTTTCCCGCAGGCGATGGTATATATTGCTTGGTTTGATATTCCAATAAACATAGATGGAAGTCAGCGCCAGTACTGTCGTTATGTACGCATCTTCGTTCTTGTTCTGTTTGCGCTATTTCATTAATGTCAAATATGAACCAACTAGCCCGATCAGAAGTCGTGTTACAACAAGTTTCACATCTACAATGGAGGCACCAGGTGCTCATTTTGGGCTGACTAATTTCTCGACGTCACAACAAACACAAAACACACTTACTACAGCGGTGTAGGTTTTGTGTATATAATATGGCGCTGAAGTACTTTGACGTCGTATCATTGCAGTCAAAACGTCTTTCTGCATCTTGTCCATGCTCTGCGAATGCTATAAGCTCAAGGTCATGGCTTCGGCAGTTGCGCCTGTTGCGCGAGTTAATGCAACCGATGTGCGTCTGAGAAAACCACGTTTTGGATGGGGCTGGTTGATTTATAGCGATTCAATAAGTCTAAAAAGTGCGAAGTACATGTGGACGAAGGAAAGTGTACCTTTCTTTATCCGTGACGGGTAGACACCACCTTAATAACGACAACACAAATAGCGCCAAGGAGGAGGACAAGAGGAAGGACTGAATTGGACCAGCGCTAACTGAGAACTGACGTCTTAATTAAAGCTATACAAGGAGGACGTGATTAATTTTGTGAAACTAAAGCGCGTGGTACCGATTGGACACCTCAGCTGCGTCAGACTCTGCCAGAAACTCGTGTTTGATTCGCCAAGCACTAATCGAACACTTTTGTACTGGGTGGCACAGTGACGCCATTTCTCTCTAGCGATTCGAGGGAAGAGCATCTATTACAGTTCTTATGTTGCAATAGGAGCTATAAGAAAGAACATGACAATGAACCTTCTATAAACTTCAGAACTGCAGTCAGCATTTAGTTGGAGGACTTACCCTCTTCGGGGTTAAATATGTCCCCGGCTGCGGAACCATGCAGTCAGCGTATTTCTTTAAAGTCACTGGATCTGGGGAAGTAGCGCCATTGCCTTCACGCCTGCTAGGCGGGCACAAACAAATACCAACATACAGACGACCGCATGTGATGGCGGTACGAAGATGTACGCCTTCACATGCGGCGTCACTGCTTGGAGGCATTGAAAAATAATTTTTCTGTCTTGAACCACGCAGGAAGAGCAACATTATTGTAAGAGTTCGGAGAGATAAGCATGAGTCATAAGTTTATTGCATGCACATTGCCAAAGGCGCTTATACTGACCGAGGAACACTTTCAGTATGATGATGCTCCATAGAGATCTTGGTGTGACTGGTTGGAACGACTTTTTCGAAGCTTCGACGCTTTGAAAGGCCCGAAGTGGCGATCGCCATGGCATTCGAGACCAACCTGCCAATCACCTTGAGATGCTTTGTCGTCTGTATGTTGGTATTTGTTTGTGTCCAGCTCTCAGGCGGCAAGAGCAATGGTGCTACTTTCCCAGATCCAGTGACATTATGTTTCATAAAGCTGGGGTCACACTGCTTCTACATCATACAAAAGACAGTCTGCAAACAGATTCGAACGCGATTCACCGCGATATCCGTGCTTCGAATGCCGTATGGCTATGAGTTCAATGAGAAACTTGGTAAGCGGCATTCGAAACATGGATATTGCGGTGACTCGTGTATGTAGACTATATTGTGTACGATGTGTGAGCAGTGTGACCCCGGCTTGATGAATGGCATGTGCGAAGTATCCGCGTCTCAAGGGGCGTAAGAGGCAGTCAGTGGGAGTTATACTGCAAGAGGCTACAAACAAAATTGGACAAAGAATCGCCAGAAATAAAGTACACGACGGCGATGAAGTCTCTTCACGCGTCGTTCCGACGGATGATCTGCGAGCCCGGCTCTCTCACAATTTCGGGAATTTATACCAACGCGTTAGCGGCCGATTTGTTCCCCTAAAACGAAGGACGCCCGTAGTATTCTCACGCGTCCCCTCGACGCAAATTTGAGGCCATAAATCACGAAAAATGGCGGAGTCAATAGAGGAAATCCCCCCTGACTCTCCCACAAACCCCTACACACTCTCCCCTTCGTATCGCTTATCCGCATTTTAGGATCATGCGTACAAAACAAAAATCGGTTGATTTTCCTCTTTATCGGAAAAGTACCAGGATGAAGCCAAGTGGAACAAAAAAGAGAAAAGAACGCAACACACAGCAAGTATATGACACGGCTTTCTTTGAACTACACTAATACCTAAAAAAAAAAAAAGAGGACGCGTATTCTTTCTCCGCGCCAAATTCAACCCAGTTCCGACAGCTTTCTCACTCAGCATAAAGCACTGACGAGCTCTTTTTCTCATTCATATATTTTTTCCTGCTATTTTTTTTATTATCCGGCCCCTTTTGTTAGCGTGTGTTCCCTTTCCAAACTCTGCGATGAACTGTTAGCGCCACCACCGCCCAACCACGACTGATAATAACGGACGCGTGCATCGGAGGCGGAAGTCTCGACCGCTCAGCCTATAAAACGCTTCCTCGTCCATTTTCACTCTGCTCAATATATTTATTCATTTATTATATCTAGTCATATCCTAGTCTCTCAACTTCATGTCTTGCAATCGACTTTTTTTTTTTTTTTTTTTTTCAGGCCGGGACGAATTGCAAACGATCTTACACGACCTAAACTCCGTTCACCCCTAAGGTGACAGTCCAGTGGAAGCTACGTGATCGTTCAACCAGTTGTACGTCCATTTTTCACCACGTGACCACGCTCCTCCGGGCGCAGAGAGTGGAACCAGTAGAAGAAAGGAAGGCGGCTGATTGGTGCGGCAGGCCCGTGGCTCCCACCGCTCTGTCAGCTTGGGAAAGAAAGGAGTGTAGAGACGTGTACGTAGATGCGTCCACTCAAAACGTGCCTGATATATTTATACATCTATGAATGCGTATATAGAGATAAAAGACGGAGAGAAAGAGGGAGAGAGAGAAAGGAAGGAGGAAGAATGCGCGTGACGTGGTTGGTTGCATACCACGAGCGCGTGGCCTCCAAAATAATCTATTACGACAGCCTCCATTATGCTCTCCACTCTTCAAAAAGCGATCTGGAGTAGGCGTAAGAAAGGAGGTTGTGGTTCTTCAAGCAAGAATACACGCTGGAAAAAAACGGGGTGGGAAAAAGAAATAAAGAGGGAGACAGCGTGTGTGTGCAAGGGGGAGAAGTGACAAACATGGCGTCGACAAAATGGAGTTCGACATTGCGCGGGTTCCTCGTGTGCAGCGAACGTCCAATAAATCATACGCTTTTAATCCGCTCGCGTGAAATGGGCAGGGAAACGGCGTGCCACGTTGCACCATAAACGTTTTCTTTTTTTTTTTTTCTTTTCGGGATAGAATTAACGAGTAAAGAAAGAAAACGGCGGGTGTGTCGTCCGAGTATACTTTATGAACTATATAGAGCCTGGACAACGGTATTTATATATACGGCGACTGAAGGCCTGAGGGACGAGGAATGACTTATCGTCCGCTGCTGGTTATTTTCCGTGGAAAACCGCACACATCTATCTATAGTGGTTGGAAATAAAGCGTTGTGTGTGAAAGATATTTTGCTTATGTGTTTTCAGGGTTATAAAGAAAATACACGTTATTTTCAATGCTACCAATATGCATTTTATACGCAGAAAAAGACTTATTTTTTTATACAAATATTTTGATGCGCCAACGTGTCAAACGTTGAATTTATGAAACGCTTGTTCTAGAAAATTAGTGTTACTAAACATGTACACTTTAGGTTCTGAAAGAAAGTCTGATATCTTGGCGGCATTCGTCGTAGAGTGAGCAATCTGAAAACATTTCCATAGTCTCTACCTCGCGCTGCCGAACCCAAGACCCTGGGTTCAATCCCCACCCGTGCCCGTTTCGATCTGGATGAGCATCGTACCGGCGTGAGGTCGTGTATCACTACCGCGTGGTGCACGTTACAGACCCCAGGCTAGCGGTTGTACTGCACTGGCTAAATTGCTCATCTACAGCGAGTGACTCGTCGCAACTTTAAAATGGCTGACTAACTACACGCTCTATAAATATCCACACAACCCCAATTATTATTAGTCTGTACCTATCTTATATCCGAGCCGCTGCTGACCAAAAGCAACGTCCTCGAAGTGGATGATTCTCGGTGCTTCAACGGAAGATGGGTGATCTTTTTTATTTTCCTTTTTTTTCTCTTTCGACTATGCGATCACTATTGCCACTCTGATACCAATTGCCGAACAGACCGCCTCTTTTCACGGATGTGTATTTTTACACTGCCTTAAAGCAGTTCACTTCGGCATTTCGAAGTAAAGAAATATCGCTTTGAAGAATGAAACATTACGTGTTCAAAACCAAATTACGCTGTTTTCGGCAGCGGTAAAATGGCGTCCATTCGCACACCCTAAACTATGCGCAAAATCTTATTCACATATGCGATTTTACTTGCGATTTCGCTGCTGTCGCAGCTGCAAACTCAAAACTGCTACATTAAAAAAAAAAAAAAGCTTTGGGGAAAGTTGCGGTTGGATATGCTGGGTTTTTGTTTACCTTTTTTTTTTGCATATTTGTATTTTGAGGGTTTACGTTAAATACAATGCGCGTAGACAAACTCAATAACCTCCGCAATGACGTCTATATTTTCAAAAGACAAGTTCGATTACGTAACAATTCTGCGTTCAAAGCTTTAACTGCTTTATTCCTCCGGGCACTCGATCGTTTCCCGAACTTCGAGTGAGAAATTTCCGCTTCCCTTTAGCCAACAGTCAGGCTGCTCTTACGCCATACAACAAACGCAAGTTCGTTCGCTGCAGACATCATGACATAATTATCTGCGGCACTTCTCAAGTATGTTCGGAGCATGTTTTGCTTTACACATATGTCTGCTTCTAACATGTTTGCAGGCTGTGTTTGTCTGAGCAATGTGACCGTCATAGAAACGCGCCAGAGACAATGCCTGCAGACATATCATTTGTATGATATATTATTAGTGTTATCGGGGTTTAAAATATATATATATATATATATATATATACTATACATATATATACCCTAGATATAACAGCGACTACTCTCCCTCTTTAATTGCTTCAATGCTTCGCGGATGCCCGTTTATCGGAGTTGAAGGGGCGTAGTCACGTTTCTCATCTAACCGTCCCTTTGGAGACACTATACTGTACCGCGAAACGTGGAGTCGGCTCGCACGAGGCCCGGGGACAAAGGGTCCAGCTTATTCGAGTGGCCAGGGAGGCGACTAACGCGATGAAAGGGCTTCACGCTCGATAAAAGCTTGATGCATCGCGACCGGACGCCGCCGCCGCCGCTCCGGGGCGCGAGGGGCCCAGGGGAGGACGCGCGGGGTTTAAAGTGGACACTACCTGTTCGCCGGGCTATTACGCCCGATCCATCAAACGCTCGGGCGAGCCGCGGTCGTGAAGTGCGCCCATCTTTCGATTGACTCGAACCGGCGGACATCCCAGCGTGTCCCCCCTCCCACAATGTTGCGCTCCGCGGCGAGCGTTGTACGTGCATACTTGCCTCAATGTGGGACGCGATCTTTTCTGTCTCGCCCCCTTTTTGTGTGTTTTGTCTGTGAGCGGTAGCTTTCTACGGGAATCCCGCACAAACCTTACTTGTACGTGTTGGTGTTGTTTGCGCCGTTGCAAGGCCATGGGAGAGGGTGTCATCGACCGAGCGCAGCTATTGGTGCGGCATTAGAGCGCGCGCTATAGACCAACTCATGTTTACAAACAAACCGGATCGCCCCTAGCGGACGCCACCGGCGCCGCGCATGCGCGATGGAATGTGGGCAAGAAGCTCGCCGTCGTCCATAAACAAACCATTGGAATGCGACGTTGCCGGTGTCGGTGTGAGTCCCCGTGCTCTTTTACGCGTTCGAATAGTTGATTCTACGTCTTCCTGGCAGACATCATCGTCTGACTACTTTAGTGGCCTCAGCGAAATTAACCAGACTCGTTACACCGCAAAACTTCGCGTGAATAATGTGACATGCGGCGATTCATTCCGCGTGGACGCCGCAGAATGGACGCTAAAGCCTGATTCGCATGAGATTCTGCGCGCTATTTTCAGTCATGACGTCGCTCGGGCTGCAAAGGCGTGAAGCGTAGCTGAGATGTCGACGTGGTACTGAAAATTGCAAGCAGAATCGGACCAAGTGAATGAGGCAAAACAAGTCGGTGATGGCCACTGGTAACACTTATCAACACCTCCTTGTATCTACTGTTTACACCGAGCCTACGTACCCCAACTAACCTTCAAACTTTTTGAGGCTTGCACTTACTTCTTATCACAATAACCTTGTCAACGTTTGGTCTACGGGCCGCTGTCGTTTGAACGAGCAGACGACAACAAGCAGAAACGTTTGAGAGAGCAGACGACAGCTCGAACGATCAGGCGGCCGTTTGAACATGATGACGCACTGAACGTAGTCCGCAGGTGGTCCTTACAACTTGGCGGTTTTCCCGCGTTCATGATTGAACGAAACAAATAATTTTGACAACCACAAGTATCCAAAGTGCTTCCCGCATAAGCAATCGTGGTGAGACGGCGTCTGTTTTTCTTTGTCACGGCCCCTATCCACGTTCTCGGACGAACCGAGCAGGCAGAAAACACATGAAAACTGACCTTCATACTTATCCTGACTCTTTTGATACACCCCCGCCCCCAGTCGCGGCGTTTTGACGAGAAGGCAGGTTTTTGTCTGGTTTCTTCCAAAACAACACAAAAATACACGTCGCGCATGGTGACTTCCGCCCACAGCCCCAGACAGGAAGTGCACCCGACGCGCCAACACCGCGCCGTGACCTAACAGAGCTGAGTTCGTGTATAGTCGGTGACAGGTTGAGGATAAATTGGAAGCTCCTTCCACCTGAATTAAAAAGAAAAAAAGACTTGAACATAATAAACAACACTGCGTTTTTGAGCGCTGTCAGTGACTATATTAGCATATAGCACTTGTTTTTTAAAATATTTAGACACACCGCATTGTGCGAGACATCTTTATGCCTCCGCTCTATCGAAATATTGTATACCTTCCTACATATGACGGTCCAACGTTTTTCTCATACCAGATCTGGAAACAAAGCTGAACCGAGCGCCTGTCTGACCTTTCCAAAAATAAAGAAAGAAGGAAGAAACAGAAACGAGGACAACCGTCTTACAATCATCAGGACCCTGCCGCCGAAGACAAAAAACCGCGCTCTCCACGCGATCGGGCAGCGCCATCCGCGTGCATCACGACACATCGGCGCACACACAACGAGCGCGACAGCGAACCCGCCGACGCCCCCGTCGTGACAGCGGAGACGGGCCAGAAAGCAGAAGAGGCGAGATGGGGAAGGCCGGGGCAGAGGGTGCGCAAGCGGCGGCGAGGTGGGGACACAGTTGAGTGACCACGGCTTTCGTTTTTGCGGCGCCGCACAATGAAGCACTCGAGCTGCTGTGGCTCATTCATGGCGTCCGCTTTGTGAGCGCGGCGGACTCCCGCGCCGCCGCCATACACCGCTCGCTTCAAATCGAATTAGGCGACAGAAAGCGTCCCTTATCATGCAAATCGGCAGCACTCCACGCCCTTTTAAATTCGGTCGCTCTCCCCCCCCCTTGTTTGTGTTTCATACTCCAGGGCGCGTTCAACCCGTGGCTGTATGCGCACACAGCGTTTAGCTATTCAGACCAGTTCTCAATGGCGAGGACTATGGCGGCATAGGGGAGACCCTAGAGTGCCTACACTAAAAGAGTGTTTCCAACGGCTCGATCGGGTCACGTGGGTTGGGAGCGACACGACACGTCACTGAATACAGTAACTAAATAGCCGGTGTTGGGTAAGGTACATCAAAAAGTGCTTGAAGTAAAGTACAAAGTAAATGAGAGGTAATCTACTTAAAGTAAAGTAGAAAGTGCACCGGGCGAAATATACTTGAGGTAAAGTACTATAAATACAATGTACTTTCAAAGTGCAAGTACTTTTAACACAATCTTTCATTCCCCTAAACAGCGTTTTTTAGAGGTTGGTGAACTTTACTTTTCTTTTACACTCAAAAGTGGACGAAGTATCATCATGTGATACAAATTTCACAAAACCAAATTTATGGAATGTGCCTTGAAGCCGGGAGTTGTACTTTTCTCGGAATGTACAAGGAAAGTACTTCAGTAGAGTAGATTGTTGGGCTAGTTGGTTTTGGAACTTGGGATACATTTTAGCGCTCAAAAACAAGGACAGAAAGACGAGAATCAGACAGCACAGTGCGAAAGTACTTCAACTAAAGTGCACGGAGAATGTACTTCAATTAAAGTACAAGCTTTTCTAAATCTACTTCAAGTGGTACTTTAAGTACAATGTACTTAAGGTACTTCTCCACACTGGAACTACCGTTACTCGTCACTCGCTCAAAAAGTTACCAAGTACGTTACTCGTTAATGCGATTCAAAAGGAGCGCGTTATCTCAGCTTCAAAGTAACGCCTTTTTTGCTCGTTACTCCAAATCCGTCGGTTTCTTCTTTTTATATATGATGTGTGATGTGTGTATGTTCTTGTTGTATGTAGCAGCAGTCGCTGTACGTTGCCGTAATGTTGTTGTGTCGTGTAATAATGCTCTAGCCTGTGCGTGCATGCGCATACGCATGAGCATGTGTGCTTGCGTCGTTCATGTTTGCGCGTTAATGCTACTTTATGTTTTCTTTTTTTTTGCTTTTTTTGCCGTGAAAGTTAAATGCGCGAGCTGAGATGAAATCCAAATAGTCTAACTTGTATATTGTACACGTTCCTTTCGAGAAGTAACCAATCGTTTCCCCATCAAAAAGTAACAAAATAAATGACTCGTTCCTCTTCTGAAAAACTAACTAAGTCGCTACGTCGTTGGCGAAAAATGTTACAAGGTACCAAAAATGACGCGGTTACGTACAAGTCTGGACGCGGTTTATGAGCGGTGCTTTCGTCTTCTCATTTCCCTCAGTTTCTCGGTGCATTCTCCTTGACATGCGACAAGTAACGTATGCGCGCGTTCTCGACCCAATGTGCGCCCGAAGCGTCCGCCATCAAATTGCAAACGCTTTCCGTAGTTTCAGTTGCTCCCTCTCCTACATCTGGGCTCTCTGGTAGACCGCGCAGTGGTGCGCGCGGCTTTGTGTGTTACTCTCTCGAACTGTGTGTACGACGGGCGAGCAGTTTGTCTCGTATAGCTTCGATGGCGGCGTCTAAAACTGTATATGTACGCGCGAACCCCGTTTTGCTTTATCATTCTGTTTTATTGGAGAGCTGGTTGGGGGAAAGCGGCGCAGATGTGACGGAACGGCTCTCTTCTAGCTGCTCGTCGTTTCAATGGTGTTTCTTCACTCGAGGATTTCGCGCACTGTTTGGAGGGTACCGCGGCCGAAGTTCACGATGTCTGTCGGAGTTGTACGAAACTTGTGCAGGTGTCGATGCCTGGACGTTGTTTTGATTCGGCTGAAGACTCGGTTCGGCTGGAAGTTTCAGTTCGGCTTAACGTTGCAGCTCGGACGTTACCCTCGTCTCTACTGAGTGTTACAGACTGGTCGGACGCAATTTCGTTTTGCTGGAAGTCTGTTCTGAAACTTCCAGCAAAGAATCAGAATGAAAAGTTTTGACCGAGTTTATACGTCTAGCCAAACGAAGCTTCGAGACTTTCAACACTTTAATTTATATACTGGTGACCTGAAAGCTTGGACGACCTGAAGATATCATATTAATCAATAAACTGCAGTGCATCGAAACGTGTAGATAAGACATCGATGTTTCTCTTTTGTGTCTTTATCTACAAGAACTCTTATTTTTATACACGTGCCACTAGCTCGAGACAATACTAAATTTTAGCAGGCGTGCTGAATTGACTTGTTCAAACACTCGAAATGGCAACAAGAAACTTTTTCTAAGCAAACAAAACAGAAAAACCGAGAAAGGAAAAAAAAACGCAATCGACACACACAAAAAAATAGTTCCCTCCGTGATAGGTTTCTCAACAGCGACGTTCGACGCACACTGCTCTACAAACAAAGCTTCTCACTGAAGCCGCCGCGCGGCGCGTTCAAAAACAAAATGCGACTCTTCGAGCGTGGACAAACCGCTCGAAATTAAAACCCTACTCCTCGTTTCGACCAATGTCCCCGCGGTCCCTTCAAACGTCAAACGTTCTTTTGTGATGCGTCGCTTTTCGCTGTACAGCCGCGCTTTTCGGTCTCCTCGGCTCCGGGCACAATCTAAAACAGGGCTCGACTGACACGCCGTGTCACCCCGGGGCTATCCCGTCGTCGCCGCAACTTTGGCGGCGCCCGTTGTGTACGCCGTAGACTAGTAAAAAGAGCACCCAAACTCCGAAGGGCTATTCGCTGACAGTTGGGCAGTAAAGAACCCCGACTCGATAGGCCTTCTCGCCGTACTCCGTTTCACCTTTGGATGGAGGGTGGCCAACGCCACAAGCCCTCCTAGCCATTCCAGCGTTGCAAACGGATCACCTGACTACGCGCCCCGCTCATAGTGCTGCACCCGCCTCTCTCTTTTTCTCCCGATGGTCACGTGACACTCACAGGGCGTTGGATTGGCTTGGCTGGCCCGCAGCGCCCCCTACGGTTCATCGTAAGGTAAAAAGGAGTTATTTGGGCACACATGCGCTTTGGTGTCATGGGGACCGCGTTTGCTCGTTTGTTTGTTTGGCTGGCGGGACCATCCCGTTGTTTGTCGATGGCCCGGAGCTGTCCTAGCGATGTTTCAGAATGAGAATCGACGGAGTAGAACTGTACGCGCATTTCGTATAGGTCTGTAGGATGATGTTTAGAGTGTGCCGTGGCTCGTGGCGTTTGAGTGAGTGTCAATGAGAAACGACTAAATGATCGTCTCTTTTGTTTTTACGACGTTGAAGAACGTTTTATTGCCATGTAATTATAGCATCCGTGAATGGAGATTTTGGATGTAAGAATAGCGGCTACGAGGCGATGTTCTCCGCGTATGAGGATTGAATTCAGCATGACCTCTCGAGTTTTCAAGGCGGGTTTGAATTCTGAGGTTATAGATAGGACGCCAATCATACGACGCTCATCGGATCCAGTTCAGATAGGAATGTAGTCCTTCAGGTTTGCAGATGAATTAGGGTTGCGAAATTCCCCAGAGCGCGAAGCTGCAGTGCCTCAAAATATCAAATAATAAGGTTGTTTGATACGTTAGCTCATTTTACCATATCCAGACCCGTGCGGTCAGGGCGATTGAGAGGGTCCGGATGTCTGACCCCCGATCTGCATGGTAGGGCGTAAAATGAAGGAGAAGGGGTTCCTAAACATATGGTTACAACACCTGACCCTCCCCCAGGAATTCTGCATCCGCCCCGGTGCGGTGCATCACAAAGAAACGCTGTGCACCCAAACCCATCGGGTTCAACCATAACTAAGCGAGCTCGCCCGACCAGTGACCACTGTATCGGGTGGTGGAAAATGTGTTTACAAAATTACTAACTGTTAAGTCAAATAGTAAAAATATAAGCGTTACTTGGCATACGCATTTCCAAAGGAAAGCTACTTCCCTAACTGCATGAGCACTCACAAGAGTCAGAAGCGAAAACCTGTAGCAAATCTGAGAATTGATATACATAGAACAAAGGTGTGGCTCCCAATAACAGTCGCTTAAACACGTACAGGAGCTATTCTTATGAAGTTTTCAGAGCTTTCGCGAAACGTTGGCCAACTTTGGCCGAAGAATTGGCCAGACTCGGTAGAGCCTTCTCTATTCACTTATTCGTGCGAGAAGTTGAGCGGAAACTCGCAAAATGCGTGGAGATTTTGATCGCACAGTTGCCAACCAAACACAAACGCCATCGGAGACGGCACACTTCAGATTGCCATCCGGAGGAGGACTGCGCGCGGTGGCCCGTTGCTGGCGGCAAAAATCGTTCAATACACCACTCCCCAAAGGGATAAGGAAAAATAAGGAAAAAAAAAAGGAGAGGCGAGGCAGGAAGATCTCCTCAGGCGTCTCGGTTGACTGGCATCTCGAGAAGAAACCTATTCTGCATAGAGCACCGCGCGCGCGCGCTCGCGCCACGCCAACCAACTATACCCCGCGTCTCCATATGGGCGACCGACCGATCTGGGAAGTGTAAACAAACCAAAGAGCCCGGCAGCGAGTGACAAAAGTGCCGTTTGAGACTCGGCGTCACCAGCTCCCGAGCAAAAGGAGTCCTCGGAAAACTCGTCACAAACAAACAAACAAAAAAGTCATCCCATCGAATACCTCCTCCCTCGGCTTGTGCATGCACGCGCACATACACGCACATAGGAGCACGCACTCACTTACAAACACCGATGGATCCCCTGCCATCATCTCGTTTCCAAACTTTGAGGGACACTGTCTCGGGGATTCGGCACTACTGACTCTCCCAAAAAGGGACGATAAAATGAAAGAGATTCATTCGACTTTCTTTTTCCTTTTCGCATGGACTTCCTGTTGCAGTCACTGCGTGCCTCCTCCCCCCCCCCCCCCCAGGGCCGCCATTTTGTTTTTGTTTAGTTCACGCTTTTCCTACAGTATGTTCGTCTGACAGAAGCGACGCGATATAAGCGCGAGGCTGGATTTCTGTGTGTATAGTAGAGAGAAAAGATAGACAGAGAGAGAGAGAGAGACAGAGCGAGAGCGAGAGAGATGAAAGCGCAGAAAAGAAGTGCCCGTGGGGTGGCGCGGCGCATGTGTATCGAGCTTTCACAGAAACACCCTTTATCAACCGCGAAAATCCATTCGGGCCTTCGTCTGTCAGGGGGCTGACAACTCCTCGACGGGTTTTTTCTTAAAAACGGAGGAACGAAAAACGAACAAAAAGTAAGTTGTGATGATAGCCTCAGCTCCGAAAGTCCACACGCACGGCAGTGGCGAAGTCCTTCATCTGTATTGCGCAGAATCGAATGCGATGGCGCAAAATAGGAAACGTCCCGATATGAGTGGAAGGTAAAAAAATAAGGTAGTGTAGTTTTTTTGTGTGTGTGTTTCTTTTTTTAAAGTTTGTATGATATGGAAACTTTATTTTAAACTCATATATCTTTCGTTCCTTTCACAACATGCTTTGTCGAATCTTATATATGCTCGAATTTCGAGTCTTACATTCGAAAAGGTTCGCGCCTTTGAAATCTCTACGCAGAGAAACTGAGAGAGAGGAGGAGACGAGAGCGCGCTTGAACTCCAGAAAGCCGAGCTCGGATTGGAACGATTAATGGCCAGACGCAAAGCTAGCTCCCTTCGGCTCTTGCCATAGCCTCCTCTATACTCACAAAGCCTGGCAGTTCGACGACGGAGCCATAGAGTGCCCGGTCGCAGATTTGGAGCGCGAGGATCTGGTAGCACAGAGCATCATAGAGCCATTTCTCGGGGAACCTGGACGTCAGCGCACAGCTCTTGCAGCGGCGAGGACCCGAAACAGACTTGTTCGCTCGGGAGAAGTGTGTTTCGGCGTCTCGCCGCAGCGGGGCGCCAGACACGTGGCTCTCCTCTCATCCGTTGTCTGCCGCTCCACCTTTTCCATTTCGGCGGCCGCTTCTCGTGGTGATCTGCCGGGCTTTGTCAGTATATACGAGGCTATGGTTCTACAGATTCTTCGAACGCGTTCGAACGCCGAACGCTAGCGTCCGGCTTTCGGCATTCGCGTTCGAACTCGTTTGAACAGTGAATGGAGACAAAGACGGCTATAGCTTCGCGTCTACCCACTAATCATTCCAATCAGAGCTCGACTCTCTGGCGCTCCCACGCGCTCTAGACTCCTGCCGTCCCTCAGTTTCTACGCGCATATTTACTTTAAAGTATTTCAGTTTTAGTTAGTGATTTTTGTTTTACAAGTGAATTGTTTAAAAGTTTCAGTGGGTGTCAGATGTATGCTGGATGTCCTAAGCACGTTGTTCTGTAAAATTTGTTATACGAATCCTTATACAACGGGAAACTAGTGTGCTTTAAGAGAGGACGCGTGTCTTTGCAGGAGACCTCGGCTCTTCAACGTGCATTGCGCAGTAATGGTGACACTTATGCACGTCGTCGGTACAACAGCCGTCCTTGTCGGTTCCGACAAGGACGGCTATTCTACTACTTGCAGTGCCTGAATCTGCAGCGATTGTTTTCAGTTCACACTTTGTCGAGATTCCGCGCGCTAAAACAGACGGACACGAATAAATAAAATGCACCCGCCTAAATATTGTTGGATAGTACCATACGTACCTGAGCCTCCTGTGCCCTCAAAACGCACGACGTGAAATTGTTTACAATTGTTTGCAGAAAAAGCTCGTTCGACAACTTGACATCCTAAAGAGCTACTGAGATGACTGGCTACAATGCGCTATTAATATTGCATAAAGTAATAAACTAACCTGATATCCTAAAGAAATATTCAGATGATTGGCTACCTATACAACGTGTTACAAACATTGCATAAAGTAATAAACTTACTCGACACCATAAAGGACCCTACAGATGACTGGATACAATGATTTATTTTACTGCATGAAGTTATACAATGAATTTTCCCCTTCAAACATTAATTTGTGTACGATCAAAAGGCACGGAAATTAGCCGCAATTAATATCATCAAGGCTTGTGTTCAGTGTGAAATCAGTGCCACGGATAAAAGTGTCTCCAGTCAGGATTCTCATATGGCCAATCGGTACGGGATAACTACGGGTTTGCGAATATTGCTTCGAATCGAATAACACAGCGTCATTCCTAAGCTTAAGCACCGATAGAAAGAGTCGGTATACCCAAAGTCTCTTAATACTTTCTTTACAGGTAACGACAACCGACACGTATGGCGACGCTTATTCCGCTGGAACAAAGTGGAGTCTTCCAGTTCATTCTGCTGCTGCACGCCGCCATTCGCTTCCTAACGCCTGCACTGTCACGCCGTCTCCGCTTCAAAGAAGGAGATTACTTTTAGGAAGCACGAAGTGCAGCTCTTATCGAGGAACTTTAGGTATGTCAGCTCTCCTTTGCACTGTGCAGCAGGCTTTGAGTGATGCAGTACGATTTGACTCAAACCACTATTTGCACAACCATAGCGACAACCCGGCAAAGCCGCGTCACGCTGCCAATCACGAAGCCACAGTGAGTCTCGGCTCCCCCCCCCCCTTACCACGCCAACCATTCTTTAGCATAAACTGTTCTCGAAGCAATCGTCGTCACCAACATAAAGCCATTATCGAAAGGGATCGCGTCCCTAACACCACCACCACATCGCGGTCGTTCGAGCATCCGTCCTCTCCACCAGACACCTCTCACAGTTTAACACATTGTGCCGATAAAAGAAAGATTGGCCCCGTAAAAGCCGAGGGCCACAGTCCTTGACGCCCCCGCGACGCTTCACCACTTAAGCCGACAGTGCGGTGGAAGCTACGTGCTCGTTGAACCAATCCCGCGCGTATCTTTCGCCGTAGGATCACGCTCCCGCCCATACCCCTGCGTAGAAAGAGCTGGGTCAGGTGACCAAAGCGAGGCGGTTTGATTGGCCCGGCGAGCGTGTAGCTCCCACCGCACTGTCAGCTTAGGGACGAACGGAGGATAGATGAAGAGGCGTCGTCGAGAATTTCGCGGCATAACGAGCCTGTGGTTCTATGCCCCGTTCCACCTCACGTTGGACCGTAGCGGTCGCTACGAGCCACCCCAGCCAATACGACGCTCCGAATGTACCACGTGACAAGGCCCTCCACTCGTCGCTGCGCCCCTTTCCGAATGTCACGTGACATTCACGCGTCATCCGATTGGTTGCGACGGTTCGTAGCGTCCTCCGAAAGTCCGTCGCGTAAGGTGAAACAGAGTTCTAGAGGCCAGGACGTTCTGGCAACACTGCCACGTCGATAGTTGCTGCCGCCGCCGCTGTCGATGATGTTGCAGCAAGGCTCATGCTGTGGGGCGTCCGCTTGTGGCTTCTTTCATCGGGTGTTATTATATGCGAGAGGGGTTTTTACGCGCGGCTATTCTCTTTACGGTCTCGGCTGGGTTTGAGCGCGGGAAGGCGTTGAAGGCGCGCCGAGATGACCCGGGGATATGGAGCGTCATAAACGGGCTCGCCTAATTGAAAGCCTGTCGCCCCGGCCTGATGTTTCTGGCGAGTTTGAGTCGTTGTGTTTATTTGCGCGCGACCTATCGCGCTTTTATACTCGGAACGTGTATATGTGTTTGTGCGTGTGTTTAGCAGTCTGAACGACGAGGGTTCTCTAAAGTGCGCCCTTGATACGACTCTTTGTGCTTGGTGTATATATCGTTACTGCGGCTTGTCGAGAGAGATATACAAGCGATCGACGGCAACACGCACCTAGATAGAAGGCTGTAGTGCTTAATTGTTCTACGTCATCTACTGAGGTCCAGCGCGGATCACGTATTGGATACGAGATTGCGTCAGTGTTCGGCCCGCTAATCGTAATCTGACTGATTGAACGCAAGTTACAGCCAAACGCTCCGCGTAACGCTCGTAACCAACATGTGTCCAGCGTTGACCCTATTAGGTGACGTACAAAATTCAGTACTACGGCTTTCCATCTATAGGTGGTGCGTCCGAAGGCAACGTCACTGCGCAGATTGACAAAAGATGGCGCCACAGCGTTCAAGTGTGTTAATACTCTCGGTTGCAAACGCTGTCGATGCCACTAGAATGTAAATGAGTGAACCAGCGCTTATTCTTCGCCATAGCGCACGTGTCGATGGACACCAACCAACGTTGACACACAACTAACATTCCAGACGTCATGCTATGGTGGCTATGAGGGGTAGGTGTACCGACCGCTCAACGTTCTTGGGTGGTTCCTCGTGCCGGCGCTTCATGACAAAAAAGTGGCGCTGTAGCCAGGCTACCGGCAGGCGGCTACCGGTACCGGTAGCTACCAAGACTTTAGCTACCGGTGCATTTCTGCTCGAAGGGGCGTGGCGTGAAGCGTCTGAAGCGTTGTGCCCGAGGCACGAGAGCGTCTCGTACTCCGCGTGCTCATGCAGAAAGCACTTCTACGCGTGGCTCGGGTTCCCAGAGTGGGCGGCAGTGGCTGCCGCCCACTACTCCGACTGACGCCCACCACTCAACTGACCGCCCACCGCCCGATTTTTTTCGCGGGATGACAACGCGATTTGCCTGCGCATGGCTGCAGACCGTCGCCGTCGTACTCAGCAGGTCCGCGCACCGCAGCTCTGACTACCGCCACTGCCACCTGCTTCAAACAAAAGCGCGTGCGCTTGCGGTTTCTTTTTCTTTTTTTTTTCGTTCTCTATCTCAGTGGTGCGCCATCGGCAGGCCGGGAGGGGGGGGGGGGCGATAGACGAACGCAGCAAACCCGCCATCACCCCCGTCAAAAAAAGGACAACCCCCCTCTCCATTGCCCTGCCGCCGCGCCGGTAATGTCCACCCCCAGAAATTCCTGGGCAGAACGCTGACGTGGTTCCATTGTGCGCTGCGCGATGGCACCAGTGTCATCGGTGTCATGAACAAGTGGCACGCTATCGATTTTCTGTTCGGCACACCTCCTCCTTACAGTCACCATAGTCATGCTAACGAAGCGGTGACGCTGGCCTTCAAACTGAGCTTGCGCGGTGCCTTCGTTCGTTGAAGAACGCGTCTCTGCGCTTGCGCAGTGACCGCAGCAGCAGCTCCTGTGGGCCAAGAGGCTTGTTTACAAACGACGATTTGATGTATGTACCGTGTTGTTCTCGTGGGTTATATTATTTTTGTTGATTTCTTGCGCGCTACGGGAAAACGGAAGTATACGAAAGACGGCGCTTGTATTCCGTCAGCGTACGTCCACTTGGTATACAAGAACAACAACGCTTTAATTTATATTTTTTGAGGGTGGGAGAAGGGGGGGGGGGGAGTTGCTGGAAAAAGTTGAAAGAAAAACACACTGCCCCCTTCAGAAACTTGGGCAAGGAAAACATGGATGTACCGGCGGCTCGCGGAGACAAACAAGATGAGAGGAAAGGCGCTCAGTTGAACGCGATCGGCCGTGAACGCAAAGACGAGTAAGGGAGAACGTTTCGCATTGATTTCTTAGAACAACAAACAAAATTCCAACAACCTGCGCTGTCTCGCCCATTCTTTTTTTTTTTTGCTTTCTTTTATTTTAGGTTTAGCTTTATCGAATGGTTCTCCTTTGCTTCGTAATTGACAGAGTCTCGTATTTATTTTATTTATGGCGTTTATCAAAACACACTGCGCTCTTCAAATATTGTGAAGCTGAAAGGTCGTCGAAAAACATTTCTCTATAGCTTTTCGCGGTTGTATATCTACCACTTGTGCGCGTTATTATTATTACTATTTGTATTGGAGTCTTACCTTGATCGTGTCTTGGAGCATGTACGCGACAAGGATATGTCAACACCCGTACGCTGCACATACTTGTGATTCGTGGAGTGCTGCGAGTTTTTGCTGCATTTTAAATTGCGGGACAAGGGGAATACGGGATAGGTGATTCGAAGTTTTGTACCACTATTGTTATGGGTGAAGAATATTGCCGAAATAATAAGATTTAAAGGCACTGAAATCGAATGTGCCTCTGAACGATTAGCAAAAACAAACGTAACTATATGGTCGAATGACAATTTAAGAAACGCAGGGCGTGTTTATGTTGGCGCCTCGTGCTGTGTGATTCGTTATTCTGCGTTCATATCGACTGACTCAGCAATTTCATTGGCTGCGGAGAGATCATAACAAGCTCGGAACTTGTCACTGCCTGTGTTTTTTATGTTGTCGGCGACAACTTAAGAATACTACAAAGTATGCTGTTCGTGGAAAAGGCAAACTGTGCACGATGAAGAGATTAAAAAATTTTAGCGAGTGCAGTGCGTGTAACGCAATTTTCCTGTTCGAAGATCCGATTGCGCGTTGGACATTTGAAGGGGTATCACAAATTGACTTTATCGCTCTAGGACTCAATATAATCGCTAATATTTACTAGGGTCACGATAAAAAAAAATCGATTTAAACTGACTTTTCGAAGAACCCCAGCGCCATTGGGTTCACCTGGGCACACAGTAGACATCAGCCTCTTTGCTCCTTTCAGTCTGTACGGAAAAGCTTACTTTCGAGCTTTATTTTAAGGAAAGCTTACGCTCGAGTATTTTGGTGATGGGCTACTATTTGTGCGGTTTTTCTTTTTTGTCTCTCGTCTCCTGCAACGTCCCTCTTTGGGAGTAACGACGTATACAATCGCATAATGAATGAATATTTGCGGACCTTTCTGAAATCTGCTCGGTATCGCAACTGGAAATTTATATTTCTATGTCTCAGAAACGATAAGGAAAATATTCTGCACGTACTCAGTCTTCACGGCTTAATCAGTTCACAGTAACTATATAGTTACGGCTTTCTGTAAACGACCAGTCTCGCGCGCGTCCTCTTCGCGCAACCTTGGTTGGAAGCCATTTTCGCGTCACATTTGCCGTCCAGAAAAAGACCTTTGGTTTCTGTTGGAAATTGGTGCTCCTATACAGTCCATGCGAGGAGGCCATCAATGCCTACCAGGAAACCCCAGACATCAAACCGATAACCCTACCACAAAATCTATAGACATCAAACCGATAACCCGCCGACCCAAATCAATCACCCCACAATGTATCTAACAACAATAACAACAACGGCAAAAAGAAAAAGAAAGAAAACTACGACGACAGCAACACCAACAGCCAACTCCGTAACGGCGACCCACACAAACCGCGCCGTTCGTTACGCCATGAGAGTTCCCGCTCGAAACAATAACAACCATCCCGAGACACAGAGACAGCGGGGCAGGGTTCGGCGGGACCCTTGTCGGACACAGACTCGAGTTGTCCGGCCCCCTCTCTTTGTCCCAACACAGAAGAGGAGCCACAAGCGTGAGCCTCGAACATCAGCAACGTCAAGCTCCATACTCCTATTTCGTCTCACGCTGGACCGCAGCAGACGGTAGGAGCCATCGAACCCAATCGAATCCAGCGTGAGTGTCACTCGACCTTCGGAACGAGCGCAGCGACTCGCGAGGATCGTGGTCACGATGAAAAGTTCAGTAGCCACAGACGAAGCAAATACGCAACTACAACAGGAAAAAGCTGTTCTGGTTATGTCTTTTCGTTCGTCTGGGATCACTGAGCTGTTCACCCCCATCACCTACACTGTGCGAGACCGTTAACGCGAACATGATATCGGCGCTTTCCTGCGTTTTACTCAGACGGAGAGTTCGTAAGCACCAAACTTTACTGTTTAGGTTACTGCCCTGAATGAGCTGTTTCAGCCACATCATAGAAGCTCGTGAATGGCTAGCAATTCAGTTTTAAAATAAACGCGCTAAAACTCTGACAATCGCTCGGCTCGCGTGTCGCGCCGTGTACAACGTTTGCTACCTTAATCACGTGATACATTCACGCGGCTCCGAATCGGCTGGGATGGCTCGTAGCCTGCGCAGCGGTCCATCCTGAGGTGAAACGGGGCGTAAGGGTAGCGAACGCTGCGGGTTCGTTGTCGCTGTCCGGGGCATCGGTGGTGACCACTTAGGTCGGCCCTCCCAGCGCGTGCTAATGGATCTCCCGCGGTGACCGCCGCTCTGTCAGTCGGGGGGAAGAGGAGCCTGGAAGGGACGGCCGACCAGCTGGATGACACGAGGCGGCGGTCACCCCTCCCCCGAAAAGAGATCTTTTGATTCCCTGACCGAGAGCGCGCGCTTTGTGTGAACGCCGTAACTTCGAGTTGCGCGGGGAGGAAAACCCCTCCGTAAAGGCCTGTCCGACGAACAGGCTACTACAAACCACACGACTCCTGCAAAAATCGTCAAAATTGAACCGTCCGGGGAGTCGTCGGTCGAAAATGTCTGTTTGGACACCGGCCAAAGCTGGCCAAGCCACATTCACGACTTGCCTCACCTCGCCTTCTCCACTTGTCGTTGACGTCGGTGCTCGTCAAACTTGACGTCACACGCCACCTGCCAATGGTATGCCTGATGCCTGTCTATCTCCCGCGGATCACAAAGTCGCCGACCTTGCTACCGCCGTCACCTCGGCAGGAAGGCCAAAGAAGTCCGGCTTCGGATGGATTTTGGGAGATTCCTTCGTCGAAGCGCGCGTTTCGGCCGGCCTCCCGGCTCAGCTTCTTTTTTGTCAAAATCCACGCTCGTCAGCTAGAAAAAAATTAATAAAGTGCAGTGCGCAAAAGGGAGACTTTTAGTTGTATGTAGAAACACTGAGAACTTAAGAATATGGCATTTATTTTATTAAATTTCAAACCAACCACGTTTGTTTGTCTATACGAAGACATAGAGATCGTACATACTAACTCTTAGAGGAAAAGGTCCGCCATTTTCCCATGCATTCTGGCTGCCGCAAGCGGCGGAGCATGCAGGCAGACCCTCGGGGTCCTATATCATCAGAGCATTTCATGAACTTCAACAATCCGCGAACTTACCGGTGGAAAGATATTCGCGTTCCTTTCGAAGCTTTCTTTTTGCATAGCGCGCAGATGTACGGCCTCGCGGCCTCGCGTCAACGGTAAACTAAACCAGATACCCGACTTCGCAGGTGCGGCGCGGCCGAGGAATACGAAACCGCGCCACCACCAGATTTCCGAGATTTTGACAGAAGGGAAGCTAATGTAGCGTAATGAGTAGATTGCTTTTTATAAGTGTTAGAATAGCTCAGAATTTAGTTTACAACGTTAAATTATCACTGTTTATATTGCTGAAAGTTTTCAGTCTTCGCGATTACCATGGCAACGTTGCTTTCTTTCTCTCGTGTTCTGTCGCTCTCTTTCGCGATCTTTCACTCGGGACCCCGGGTGTCGGCGCACGGGATTTGCCACTCCTCCTCACCCACCTTTACCCCCCTGATACGAGGTACGTTAGGAACAAGAGCCGCGGGAATCGATCCAATCCACAGAACTGCTGGACGATGACACGACCTTGGACACGACGCGCGTTCGCCTGGCTTGCCCCCTCACACTCGAGTCTTCCCTTTCCCATTTTCGGGACTCCCAAAGCGGCGGGAGGCCTTGAGCGATTGACCGACAGCCAAGAGAGCGTGTGGAAGTGGCTCTCCGGACCCACGTGATGAGCAGAGCAAGGCCGCCGTGGAGGAAGCGAGGGGGAATCTAGCGGGGGACGCTTCCCCCCGGCGGCTTTGACGGGAGGAAGTTTTCCCTCCGACGGCCGGAAAGCGGAGCCAGCGGCGCGCGGCTGACGACTTGCAGGAGTCGTGCGTATCGTAGTGTCCTGTTTGGAACACCCCTTACGTCGATCGAGTGATTTGGGAGTGTTGCGTATAGTCTGCGAGAAACCCGTCTACGAGAGAATACGATCTTCTGATGTGCATAGTTTGATTTTTTGGTTGGTTTTAATATTGGGAAGAGCGTGTAACTGTAGAAGGAAAAAAATGGTTTTATTTTTGTTATGAAAAACTTTTGTTTGTTATGCAAACATTTGTGAGTATAGGAATTATTCAACACTTTCGGTACACGTTCTTCACCTAGTTACGCGAGTCACCGCAATATCGCTCTTAATTCTTTTGCATGGTAAACCTAGTGTGGAATACCTCCCAAAACACTGGGGGAAAAAAGAGAGAATTCGGTGAATCTAGTACATAAATGCGGAGTGAAAAAAACCTACGACTTGAATAAGAATTGGGAAGGCGGACACCAGAAAAATTGTCTTAGAGCGGAATTTGATATAGGTGCATGCTGAATCTGTCGCGGCGAGGACTCCGAAAGAAAAAACAAAAAACACGACCTCAACTACGGTTTCAAGAATCAAGTGGATGAACCCGTGCATTGGTGCAGCAATTTCGTCCTTCATTTTTTCTTACTTTGTCTTCCTTCAGGTGCTCCCAAAAGCTCCATTTGATCTTTTTCTCTGTTTATCTCCAATGCTTTTAAGAGTCAGCAGTTTGGTGCCATTCTCGACCATATTTTGATTAAATCTTGACACCTCCACTCCCAAAATGACCCTGATTTCCGTCGCATTTTTTTGTTACTTTGCTGAAGCAGTTTACGTCACTTGTCTTAAGTTGGCATTAGTGTCTTCTACTCTGGAAATATGCTGCTTCATATAGTTCAGCTGGCTCAGATAAACGCACATGATCATCGGAATTCAAGCTATTAATCCAATCAACGTAAGAAAATAACATGAACAGAAATAAAACTGACATGATTAATTTCAATGCACTTATGGTCGATCAATATGCCTGCAATTAAAGTGAACCAAACTTATTTTCACTTTCTGCTTTTTTCCTTAGGTTCGATAGTAATCTCACCGCTATCGACACTTGAAACCTAAGAAGTGGCTAATGTCTTGCCACAAACCGGACATCAATTACAATGCAAACAGAGTATGGTATATAGACTACTCCTGTCCATATTACGATCATACTTCAGTGGTTCCCTTGCTTGAATCACTGCTATTTCCTTTCGCGCCCCACCGTTAATAATGGACCACAAAAAAAAAAACACCAACGACGCGTGCGCGACAAACAATCCCAGGCCCGACAGCAGGGGCAGCCCCGCATCGAAACACACGCAGCAACAAGCCGCAACACACTGCTACCCTCTCTTACACTTCTACTACGACTGCACCGGACAAACAATAGCCTCCATGAACGGCCCGACTGAATGGCACACTGTCTCCGCTGGTCAGAGCCCTCTCCACAGCCCCCCATTCACCGGAGGCGCTCCAACGAACCTCATGGAGTCAACGCCAAAGAGCCAACGGAAGTTAAAAAAAAAGAAACCGACGCATTAATTGTATACGCCGCCCGCCCGCCCGCGCGCGCTGACTCCTGCAGTCTTAATTGGCGCGTGCGATCTTTATCGGCGCTGCTCGCTCACGCGCGCGCGAGCGGGCGGGCGGGCACGTGCACTGGCTCTCGCTTGGCCTCCGTCATCATTCAGGTGTGTATACGCGTCCGGCCGAGATAGGCATCGGCGTTCTGCGAGGTGTCATCCGGCACCGATTGTGTCCGCGTCTCGGAGGAGACGGTATTCAAAAGGGAGGGGGGACGCTATGTTTCCGCGCCGTCGACCCTAGAACGACGCTGGGGCTGTGCTGGCGGCTTGGAGGACTAGATCACAACGCTCGCTCCCTTTTGTGCCCGCAACGTGCGGAGACAATGGGAGATGTCGTCTCTACGGAGGGCCAGGGGTTATAATGTGTCGGTCAGGAGAAGAGGGCGCGAGGCGCGCTCTGACCGCGATTGTGGGTGACGCTTTCGCGTACATCGGGTTTCGGATGCGCCGTGGTTGTGCGTCGGGTGGAGGCACAGGGCTGATGAATGCCGAGGACAGGCGCGGTGTTACAATGGATGCATTCGCCTCGTTATGTTGGCGTATTGAATGAATCCATGAACGGGTCGGGTCAAAGAAGCTTGGAAGGAGTGGGATTTCGAGACAGTAGTGTCAATACGTAGTTCCTTTGTGTAACTGATATCAGACAGGGGATTCGTGTCTCGCCCGATCCTATGACTCAATCATGCACGTATGTGGTACGTTTAAGCGTCTCGAAAGCTTTGTGGGAGGTAGTTTCTTAATAATTAAAAACAGTTATATTTCTTTTTTTTTTTTCACCGTGAAGTATTTATCTGTGCGGTCGCTGCCGGCTTAGCAGACGAAAAAGCCACATATGCGAACAAGAAAACGAGGGTGCAAGCTTTCTGGTGCAAGTTAAAAAAAATGAATTTGTCAGAGACAGGGTTTTTTCTAAGGGACGACTGAATTACAGCTCAGATTTTTCTGTCTTTGCCGTCCTCTAATAAACCCCAGTCTCGGGTAATACACCAGTCATTTTGGCTACGCCACCGCTTCTGTGTGGTGCATCTAGGGAACTGTAGTACAGTGAACCAGAACTAGAAGAAGTGGACAAAGCAGCGGCTCTGCTGAATTGGTCGTCTGAAACCGAAAGTGTTGAAATTCGCGCATAGCGTTATTGTCGAAATCACGATGAGCCGGTGCTGCCCTGCTGCCCGGCTGTGCCCGCGAAAATATAAGAAGAAAAATGGGTACGGTTGGCACGGGCTTGCGGCTCGTGGTTGTCGTATTCGAGTTATACTTCGTTTCAGCTTCGGTCCAGACGCAGCCAAAGCTACAAGCGCGAGCTCCGGGCTTTCAGCATCCCTGCCAAGCACGCGTGCTCGTGCAGTGGAAGCACTGTTCTGGGCCACACGCTCGCGCTTGTAGCATCGGCTGCGTCTGGACCGAAGCTGAAACGAAGTATAGGCTATTCGCGGCGAGAATAGGGTGCCTTCATGTCTGTCTGTCTCAGGGTGAAGACATCCATTGTTGCCCTGAATGTGCCAGCGCGTGACGCTCTCGCGCACTCGGTGCGTGACTTGGGCGGTAAAATGGTGCCTATGCATTAGCCAAAGCTACGCGCTCGAGCTGAGTGACACCGGATTGCGCGCGCTTCAAAATGCATAAAAACAGTTGGGCGGAAAAATGGCTCAGATGTCACCACTCAAGCAAAAGCGCGTGTGTATGAAGGCACTCTAGGCGAGAAGTTTGGGTATCGCCGTCTGGTGGAATTTTTTCGCAACACCGAGTGAGGATACTTAAACTTCCTGTGCTGCTGCAAGCATGTGCAATGCCAAGCTTCCATGCGCTATGAAAATTAAAACATAAGCGCGTGGGCAGCACGTGCGCAGCCCAAAGTGAGGAAAACAGAAGCGGCCCAAGCATGCTTCTCACCGCGAATACTCCGTTTTAAGGGGTATGGAAACGAAATGTTTGCACTTTTATTTCCCTGTTTACATGTGGTTCATGTTGCGCCGGCCGCCCAGAAACACTAGCGTAGATTAGTTTTGGGGGCTGCAGGCAGAGAAGTTAAGAAGACTAATTTTAAAACGAATGAACAGATTTCAAAATTGCATCTGGTGGTGGTCTGTGAAGCTCTGTTGGAATGCCATCACGTCCTGAGTTCCTAAGAAGCAGCGCCAGTTCGCGGCAGTTCGGCTCGCTCGTGGAGTTACTTATACTCTGTTTCACCTTATGATGTATACCGCAGGAAAGGCTAAAAGCGCGAGCTCCTTGTTCTACGGCATCTGGGCGGCACAAGCACTCGTGCGTTAAGAGCAGCTCCCGACGCTATAAGCTCGCGCTTCTAGCCTTCTCTGCGGTACAACATAAGGTGAAACGGAGTATAGTACCGAATGTGACTTGGCGGAGAATGCTGATAAGCTAAGACTGCATGCAGCCAAAGCTACAAGCGTGAGCTAGCCCGCGCTCCTGGCTTTGAGACACGCGTTTCTAGCTCGAGTGCTTGATATATCGTTCTGCCGAACAACGCTTCAAAGCAGCGACCTCGAGCTCTCGTGGTTGTGGCATTGGCTGCAGTCTCAGCTCCACAGTTCTTCTGCAACGTGCATTCCACACCATTTAGATTACCGTCCTTTGCAGACGTTAGATAGGAGCTAGATCCGAGGATGTGGGGACCTCTGTCAGGCCAACCTATACGCCATTGCTGGGTACTGACGGATATTTAAATTTACTGGTTCCCTCGAGGCACTACTTCTGCGGTGTGAAACTAACACGGTGAAGCAAATGCCCGTGGCACATAAAATACCGGCATGGCCGCAAATGATGTAGCGCCATAGGGCGTACAGTTCTCGGATATTACTACTAGGCGAGATTGTCTCGCGTTGTCGCCATCAAGCGGCAAGGCTCGCAATTACAATACCTTTGACCGTCGAGGACTATTGACGTCACGAGCGCGATACGCATTGCTCTTCTCGCTGGCCGACTTTGAAGCGAGGGGTATAGGGAGCTCGCGCTCACGTCATTTTGTTTCCGCTCCCCGTCAAGGGTGAACGGAGTATAGGCAGTGCACGAGAAAAGAGCGCTGGTCACTGGGTAGGTTCAAGAGGACCTCGCTGCTCTTTCCCCTATTGTTCTAGTTCGCTGTAACTGTAGTCTTTCTTCACGTGCAACAACCTCGCCGCAGCGCTACCTTGCACGTGCAGGGAACGAGTCGGCACGAGCCGTCTCGTGCACTGCCGCCCCCTCCCTGTCATAGCCTTATATAAACTGACAAAGTCAGATCGCCACGAGAAGCGGTCGCCGAAATGGAAAAGGCGGAGCGGCAGACAACGGATGAGAGGAGAGCCACGTGACTGGCGCCCCGCTGCGGCGAGACGCCGAAACACACTTCTTACGAGCGAACAAGTGTGTTTCGGGTCCTCGACGCTGCCAAAGCTGTGCGCTGATGTCCAGGTTCCCCGAGAAATGGCTCTTTGATGCTCTGTGTTACCAGGTCCTCGCGCTCCAAATCTGCGACCGGACACTCCATGACTCCGTCGTAAAACTGTAAGGCCTTATGAGTATAGAGGAGGATATGCCCCAATGGACTGAAGTTACGGTGGAATCACGGATGCGCCGAACGCGCGGTGAGATCGCTCTATGTACCATGTTTAGCCGCATATGCGTCGCCTTCAATTTAGTAGCGTCCGTATTTTCCCCCGTCTGTTCTAACTTCTAAATGTTTAATTTAAAACTAAAAGTGTGTTACGATAAGTTTCGTGGCAGCACAGACGGTTTTCTTTCATTGCATTTGAATAACTTCATCGACTGGCTGTCGTGAGACGTAAGTGCCGAGGCATCGGTGTGTGTCACCGCCAAAAGACTCCCCAATCCACCACGCAGGGAACTCGACGGCGGCGCCCGTCCGTCACTCCCCTCGCGCGACTGACCGCCAACGGACGCGAGTCACATGCCGGCCATGTTGCCGGCTCGTGGCACAAATAAAAGACACCATCGATCGCCCAATGGAGATAAACGCGAGCGGCCTCGCGCCGTTGTCGCCCGCCAGACGCAACCCCCGGCCGCACTATACCGAGCCTCCCTTCGTCTCCCCTCTTTTTGCTCCCTTTTCTCCCCAAGGGGAAGTGGCGAGGAGAACACAGTGCATTTGGCCAACGCGGGCCACCGCCCCCTTCAATACAACCTCGCCATAAAGGGTTATAGAACGGCGGAAGTGGCTCAGAATCGCAATATAGTATAGAAGAAAAGAAAAAAAATGGCCGAAGCTTGAAGAACGAAACGCGCTCAGTTGCTTCCTCCCCTCGTGACCTTATTTATATATATATATTTTTTTACTCCCTTTTTGTTCCCTCATCCGAGTTTGCAGATATACTCCGTTTTAAGTTACGACGGACCGTGTCGGATGCTACGTGCCCTCCCAGCCAATCCAGAGCTGAGAACATTTCACGTGACTATACGCGCGTGCCCAGCGCGTATAGCTAGGATCACGTGACACTGGCATATATCTAATCCGTAGACTTTCCGGTTTTATGCGAAAAACATCGATAAACACCGTGACTAAAATACAAAATCGGTGAAAGACCTATAAACACCGTTAAGCGACTTACCGATTTGAAAAATACAAAATGAGTTAAAAACCGAAAAAAGAACACCGATTTCTTTAAAATATTTGCTCCGACAATGACTTTTTTTTTAACCAAAATGCTTCCATCATTTTGTCTTAACGAATAATTACTGTATTAACGTCCGCCAGAAAAGAAAAAACAATTCTTCTAAATACACCGGTATTAAAAAAAAACGAAAAACATTAACCAATTTCCTTTACAAATAAACACCGGAGCATCTACGGATTACACATATACACCATGCCGTGAGTCAGTGTCACGTAGAAGCTCCGGGAGAGGCGCGCACCCTCGACGAATATGTCACAGTCACGTGACATATTCCCGGCGCCGGATTGGCTGGGATTCTGGGTCGTAGCGTCCATCGCGGTCCATCGCGAGACACGAAGCGGAGTGTATGGGAACGGCGCTGCGAGTTGTTGGCGACGACGACCCGCTTCCTTTTTCCATTGGTCTCTCGCTTTTAGGCCCGTGCAGAGTCGGAAGTCGGAAGTTGCTTCCTAAGAAGGTTATTATCCAGCCCGCGGGCAACGCGACACTGCGCAAGCAGAAAGGGTCGAGCGAGCGAGCGCATATGGCACTGGCGTTATTCTCTTGTAGACGAACCCTCGATAAACTGCTCGAGGGAAAAATGAAACGCAAGAGATTTTTTCTTCTTTTTTATGCACACACACACACACACACACACACAGACGAGTATCTCGAAGGCACGGGCGTACGCAAAAGCAAACATGAAATAAAAAATAAAATAAAGTGAAGGAGGACAAGAGGGGCGCGAAATAGAGGAACACAAGGAAAATGAGAAATCTTGATTCCGTTCTTTTGCTCGGTGTTCTGTCTGGAAGAATAAGAACGGGTGCCCGTAGTATGTCGAAGCGATGCTTGGCTTTTTTTTTTTTTGTCTCTTGCTAAATGGGTTTCGATTTTTTTTTCTTTGGGGATTGAAACGAATTATGTTGCTGAACAACGCTTCCGTGAACGCACTTATTTCGACGAGTAAGAGTATCGTCAATCATGCGAAGAATTGGAGCGTTCCATCTTTATTACTCTACGCCGAAATACATGCTAAAGGCTGAAGCCTTTCCGCTACTTGACGCGCGCCTGCATCTCCTGGAAAACGACGAGATGTCGTATTCGCCAAAGTCAGAGTGTATAAAAAAAAAGAGGTGGACTCAAAGTCAACAAATTAGTACCGCGTTTTCCGGACTTTAGTCCGCCGCGGACTATGCATGCATGAGGTTGCTTCACACACTTGCAATGAGTCCGACCGTGTGAAACTGCAACGGCTTGAGACGTACGGGTTGCTATGGCTACAGCTGCGTCGACTCCAAGGAAACCGGCTTTTACCCCGTTTTGTTGGAGACGACGCAGCTGTTGCCATAGCAACCCGGAGCAACTCACGCAAGTGTGTGAATTGCTCTTAATAGTTAGTATTCTATATGCTCTGAGGATTATGCAAAAATGCAAACCATACAAAACTTTTTTTTTCTAAAGTTTGTTATTACAGCAGCGTCGAGATCATGCTGCTTCAAGCTGGGCATGAGTCAGCGAGAGAAGCTGAGACTGTCATCGTGTTGCGTTTGCCGTCGATGCTGTCGCCGGTGCCGCGCAAGGTAGCTGCACTGAATCCGACAATGCGGGTCAAGCGTGATTTTGATACGGCACAAACACTCACTGCTTGTGGTTGTATAATTATTACTAAAAGTAAACAAGTGGCTGCGGAGTTTCTTCAAGAGCCACGCACACGATGCCTCCGAAAGGTAAAAAAAAATCTTTTGTCGTGTGCTTACCTTTTTTTTTTGCTGTTTTTGTCTCGTTGGCGTTATTTACTAATTATCAGTATGAACCAACTAACCCAATCAAGTGTCTTATTGAAAACTTCGCGCTTGTTTTCTTTCGTATTAAAACGATACAAATAATAACCCTCTAAGAACCACGAAAAGAATTATAATTTAGACCTGTTTTGTTCTCATTAGTGAGCCGGAGAGAGCTATTTGTCGGAGAACTAACGACAATTATCGTTTTGAAAGGACTGGAATATAGATGAAGTCTAATGCGGACCGCATTAGGCGCACCAAGAAAGCGGATTCCTTCTAAAAAAAACAATATTATTTCTGCCAAATTTTGCGCCAGCGGATGAATCACCTTGCGCGGAGATAATATGCGGTATACGCAACCCAGAAAAAACCCTCAAGCCGCGCGGTCACACAGCAGCACTAGTACATCGTACAAAAGACAATCTACAGACCCTCTCTGAGACGTGTTTCTCCCTTTTATCACTGTGCTGTCACGTTAATAATTAAAAAACAAACAAAATCTTTCAGTTTTTTTTATTTTGGTGAAGGAGGAAGACCAGCGGAGCTGTACAATGGAAGGTAATGGCCGGCCGCAAGTCGGCAAGCCAGAGTGGAAAGGCTGCCGCCATCTATGAGCGACGGCGGCAACCAGATACGTGGCTTGCCGCCGTCGCTCATAGATGGCGGTAGGTGTCCAGAGTTCGGTGTCTTCATTTCTTTGCGGGGGACACGATCCTGGGGAAACTATAGCTCTTAACAGCTCCGCTGTAAAAAAAAACTTTGCAAGGCTTGTTGAAAGCAGACACATATGTGTGAAGGAAACGTGCTTCGAACATCTACTTGAGGAGGCGTGTCTGCAGACAATTCTGTCAATGTCCGCGGAGAAACTCCGCGTCTCTTGTAAGATGTACGTACGAGCAGTGGATGCACTGCGGCTTTACATCCTATCGAGCGTTAAGCCGGGGTCACACGCTGCTCACATACATCATGCAAAGTACAGTCTGCAGACACGAGTCGCCGGAATATCCGTGGTTCGAATGCCGGGCGCCCAAGTTTTCTATCTTGAACTCATTGCCCTGCGGCATTCGAAGCACGAATTTTTCGAGGTGACTCGCGTTCGAATCTGGATACAGGACTGACTTTTGTACATGTGTAAGCAGGGTGACCCGGCTTTATAGAGAAAGTGGTCTAACCTGAAGCTTTTCCTTTGAGTATTCGCTCGTGGCTCGTGAGACTGCATTGAGGATCGAACAACGTTGATCTTCCTAACGAGCAACACGAGTCCGCTGCGAAACCACGTAAATAACAAGCGCCATCGTAAAAAAGAAAAAAGTTATATATATATATATATATATATATATATATATATATATATATATATATATATAAAAGACACGTTATTATAACGAATTTATCCCATCTATTATGACACTAATAAATTTGTACCACCCTTTTTGGTAGGAAGCACAGGCTATACATGAAGGCATCTCATGTAATTAAGCTCACTTTCAATCACTACGACGGAGGAAACTTCGCTCACGGCTCACCGCTAATAAATATTAAAATAATAATGGTTTACCATGCATAAACGTGAAACCGCGCCGACTGGACGTTAAAATCGCACTTTTAGCCAGAATTCATGCATGACACGATTCTCTCCCGCATAATATGAAGCGATAACAATCTGGCATGCGAGAGCTCCCAATTCGAAACAAGTTATAAGGAGTAAGACGCTTACATATGCACGTCTTTCACGATTTTGAGTCACCAGCGCGGACAGATGCTTAGACACGTGTATAGAAAAGATGCAACTACACGTTTTTTTTTTTTTACATTATTTTAAACCTTTTATAAGTACCAAATGCAACATACGCTTCAACGTTCAAAGGCTCCTTTGGCTCTGGAACGTAACACAAGGATGGCGGTGCTTCTAACTTGGAAGAAATACGCGGCGATGCAAAAGAAAGAAGTACGGAGAACGGCCTAATTGTATCGAAAGCCGCACTGACGGAGCCGCTCTGTACAAAAGCGTTTCGATTGCCTCGTCGTATAAAAGCCGGCCATTCACAAAAAGGCAAATGGACGGCGATAGAAATGTGCATCGCTCGGGGGACAATCACTCAAAGGCGGTAAACGCGAATACTCCTCATGTCCTTCTGTCCTCAATGCAATCATAAACAGCATTCAACCTTCCGAGAAATTGCGTACAAAGGGCCTTCGTCTTGATTGAGCGGCACGGGCAGTCGTTCTAGCAAGCGCGCGTATCGAAGATACGTTGACAAAGAGATAAGCGGAAAAAGACCGAAATGACTCAAAGCAGAGACAGGAAAAGATTGTCAATGAAAAAAGGACACCAAACGAAATAGAAAATGAAAGCAACGGACCTTTTTCCCGAAGAGTCCGGCGAATGCCCGCGCTGTTTTCTTTCCGTCTAGCGTTGTCCGACGCAGAGATTTTGGTTGTTGATAAGGTAACTGATAGTTTTTGTTTTGTTCGCCATATTGCGGGTTGTGCCAGCCCCTGCTCTTTGGTGGCCTTGCGGAATTCGGTTGAGCGATTCTATTGCGTCATGTTGTAGGCTCTTTGAGGATGAAGGCACCATGATCAAGAAACGTATCGTGCATTTTCCGCTGGATGCCGTCCTTGTACGGAAAAGGATATTTTTTTCCCAGTCCATCAAACGCTTCACCGGGTCGTTCAATTATTATTTGTATCAATTATCCTTGTGCACAAAAGAAGAACACCTGCATACCGTCTTATGCATAGCGCTGGTGATGAAAAGAATACATAAAAGGGTATCCTTTTTATCACGATAGCACTAGGCAAGAAATTGGACTGATTTTTGTCTCAGGTTCTCTTTTTACTGAATGATGAAAAACCTTTAAACGGAAACTGAAGCGGTTCTGTATTTGAGGAAAAACACTAAAATAGTCTTCATTTGTTTTCCAGGATCACGAATATTGAGATTATTTTTCAACTTGGTGCACGGAAGCTGCAGAAAATAATTGTCTGTACAGCTGAAGCCCTTTCCCGGAGTGTGCATATTCAAAGTTTTCAGAATCTCCGCTCTCCCGCATCTCCAGCGCCTATCAAAACAATGGACGCGCACTCTTACTATTTTCAAAAAGTTCAGAAAGAGACGTCACGACTGGTGTCAGTGCGGGGGAATATATATTTGGCAACTTGCAATTGCACACTTTGCTCACACAAGCAACACACGCGCTAGGCGGCCGAAAGATCTGGGTTTGACGTGATGACTGGTCTGACGTTTTTCGTGTTTTCTCGTGTTTAGTTACATCTTCGAGGTAAATTAACATGATATTTGGATTCACGGGATAAAAAACACTTGAGAATTCAGCTCTAACTCTTTTTTCTTATGGACCTCTTCACCTTTAGATTGTGGATACAGCTGAACTTACAAAAAAAACATGCGAGGAGAGATAGGAGAAAAGACATCCGATCGTTTAGACTACCAACCATTTATTGATCCTCCGCTTCTCTACTGGTGTTGTGGCTGTCTTTACAAGTCTTCTTTTTCTTCTTTCTTGATCTTCCTGTACCATCACACAGACATTGGCGTCTCGCAGGAACTTCTTTTCACTTCCCTGTAGGCAATAGAGGGTGAGCTGACGCAGCTGTCTTCTTTTTCTTCTATCGCTAAAACCTCAAGTATTTCTCGGGCGAACCGGTCTTTGTGGTGAGCTATGGTTGCCGTCTCGAGCATGGCCTCGCACAGACATGCTCTACAATGAGCTGCTAAGTGTCCAGGTGCTGTCAGGTTTCTTAAGTTAGCTGCATGTTCTCGTGCTCGGTAATTTATGCAGTGTCCCGTTTGTCCGATATAGCTACGTCCACATGACAGCGGTATGTTGTATACAACTCCTTTGTCGCGTGGAACGTACTCTGTCTTGTGTTTAGTGTTACATGTGTCTGTGTTGTTAGCCTAGGCTAGATTAACCTTCCTGCACATTTAGTGTGCCTTGTTGGGTGCCGAGCATACCACTGCTACGAATTGCCTGCTTGCGATCTTTCTCAAACTATGAGTGGCCCCATGAATATATGGGACCACCGCAAAAGATGATCGTGAGATCTTCTTTGGTGTATAGAGGTCAGTGCGTTCACAAGTCTTCTTGATGTTGTGGCATATCTTTTCGCAAATAGCGGCCGGGAAGGGTTTCGGATATCCGACCTCGTGAAGCCTGGACATTAGGGTCTCAAGCTTCTTCTCTTCTGATGGAGGCAAGTCTTTCTGAGGCACTCTGAGAGAGCTGCAGTGACGACCCCTTGCTTAACATTTTTGAAATTTTTGGATTCGAAGGGAAGGAACCCTTTCCCCGATCGCGCTTTGTATCGCCGCAACAAATGTTCGGGTCTGGATAACGAATGTACGTAGAAACTCTGAATTCCGCTCAATGAACTCAGCTCGCACGCTGGAGAGATCACACAGGCAAGAGCTCTCAAGCTAAACACACTCTCAAAGCATTGTACACTCAGTACGCACAAAACTCATGACTGGCGCACTCGAACTTATCCATTCTGCGACCACACTGACATGCTTGGTGTCGCACAGAGGCATGCCTTTAGAAACCACTGCCCAAAAGCAAAATGACGCTAACTCTTACAAACAACAAAAACATTTTGCTATAAAAATTACTCCAAAGCAGTAAGATACTGATGCTTCGGTAAGTTATACCTTCTGCTCACTAAACACACTCCAAATTTTCTAGGTACACTAGGTGCGTGAATTCAGTCGTTGCGCAGTCTTTCGTTGATATAGGGTTCCACAGGGGGATGAAAAGTCAGGTAGTAGCTGGACCTTGATTTCCGCACAGTGGGGAGGTTCTCTCAGTCGTAGTCACTCAAACACACAGGTCGCCCTGTCGCATGTGGGCTGCTCCAGCCTGACTCTGTTCGCATTGGACTCTTCGATCCAGGGTCCGAGAATATGGATGCCTGTCGCACTTGTTCGCGCGTTTCGCTCTTCGGTCTGCTCTTTGTTCCGAAGAGTTGTTTGTTAACCCCACTTCTGATATCTCAAAAATAGTCTAAAATGAAATATATGCTGGAATATAAACGAGGTCTTAACAACTGGGCTTTTGGTAATAATAGTCTTGTGCGGATAGTGTATTTTGAGTTCGAAGCGAATTCGAAGCGAATAGTGGTTTTGGCCGAATATTTTCGATTCGAATATCGAATAGTTTTTTCACGCCTTTCACTACCATAGCATAATGCTTAGACGAAAACCCAGCTAAACTTGTGAAGGTTGTTCCACTTGTTCATTTATAAGCTAAGTTTAATCTATCTATATTTATGAACTGTGACCTCAGAAGGTCTGATGTCTTGGGATGGCAAGTAAACGACGGATTTGACATAAAATGAATCCTATAGAGATGGCCAACTATACCCAATTGAGTGAATTTACAAATCTTGCTATATAAAATATTCTTTCTTTAATCTTGAGTTAAAAAAGAAAGAACCGCACATGATGGACGCAGAAGGTAAGGGCATCTCTGTCTAACATAGTATACTCTTGCATAACAGTCAGCTTAATTTTGAAACTTTTACTACAATGTAGATATACACGCTCACAAAGTTTCCATTTATTTTCAAATACAACCGGCACGTGTGCACCGTCCCGCTTTGAATGTTTGCCTTTTCTTCAAAGCACGCAATTGCGATATTCATACTTTTCCAAGTGTTTATCGCGGCGGGTTACCCCATTGAGTGCGCTTCTTACCGAGCACCGGTGTAATGCAGAGAAGCAACACCCGCGGAGCTCGCTTCCGCGGGTATTGCTTCTCCGCAGTGCACTCGTGCTCGGTAAGAAGCGCACTCAACGAGGCTAACCCGCCGCAATCAACCCTTCGAAAAACGCGAATAGTGCAGTTCTTCTCGAAGCGAATACCGAATAGTGTATTATTCGAAACTACTATTCGAAATTTCGAATATTCGCACAACTCTAGGTAATAAAAAAAACTGGTTTTAATATAGTCGGAACTACAAATTTAGGTTACGTTATAGAAACTATAGGGGCGACCACCATAGTTTTCGATAACGTAACCTAAATTTGTAGTTCCGACCACCATCACACAACACTCTCGCTCTGAGTCTCGCAGGTAGACTGCCGCATAGTCCTTCTCTCGCGCTGCTTGGTCTTGACTGACTGTAAGCAGATGCCGCATCCGGTCTAACGCCAGCCAGTCGCGTCTTCATGGCGCGGGAATCCACGTGTGAGACCCTTGATGCCGAGGAGTCAGTATAAACACAAAGCTTCCGAAAACACAACATTTGTGTACTCCGAGCTTCGTAGGCGACTTCGGGAACGCACCCGGCAGAAATAAATAAAAAGGCCAAAACTCAATAGTACTCGCTTACATAATGTTAATGAAAATTGGCAACTGTTTAAAGACAAACTATCTGAGCTTGTCAAACGTTACATCCCGTGCACAACTATTCGAGCTATTACTTTTAAAACCGTGGTTTAACCATTCACTCCGTCGCCTATCAAACAAAAAAGAAGGTTGTTTAGAAACGCTAAAAAGGTAAATACCACGGAGGCCTGGTTAAAGCATACTCCATGCTCTTCCAATATAAAGGTATGCTGAGAGAGTGTAAGCAGGCATTCTTTCAGCACACTTTACCGAATATGTTAATAAACAACCCTCATCAATTTTGAAATGTTACTAATGAAAAAAAAACTCTTCAGGTTTTGATCGTTGATATTCTAGTTGATAGTTGTGGTGAACATATACTGATTGATGAGTGTGCCAATGTTTTAAACCGTTATATTCTAATGTCTTTACTGTATCCACGCCAATTACCGTGACTTTTTCCGTAACTTCTAATGTTTTCCCAATGGATCCTATTGTTATAGACTTCAAAGGCGTAACCAACATTCTAGAATCACTCAAAAGGTCATCATCATGTGCAATAGATAATCTTAACAACAAACTGTTAATCAACACCACATTTTCACCTCGACTGTCCCTAACTAAACTTTTTCAGCAGCCCCTAGAAACGGGAATAGTACCCTCCGATTAGGAAATTGGCGAGGTTATTCTAGTTCACAAGTCCGGCAGTAAATCGTCTCCACCGAATTACCGCTCGATATAACTTACCTGCATTTCCAGAAAATTGCTCGAGCATATCATCTACAAGCACCTTATGAACTTCCTGCGAATTATTCACCAACGCATAGCATGGCTCCCGCAAATATCTTTCATGTGAGGCTCAGCTTCTTCTTACTAACGACTTGTTTAAAAATCTAAACTTTGGCTCTCCTACTGACCCTGTTTTCCTTGACTTCGCGAAAGCATTCGACAAAGTCCCACAAAATTGTATATTGTTTAAACTCCCTTCACCAAAATATAAATCCCCAAGTTTTAATATGGATTGAATATTTCTTTAGCCATCGCTCTCAGTTTGTTTTAGCCAGCAGCACTGCTTCCTCCTTAGCTCCCGTTTCTTCAGGCGTTCCTCAGGGCACCGTCCTAGGCTTTTTGCTTTTTCTAATTTATATTACCGATCTCCCTCTTCAACTCTCGTCATCCCTTCGCGTTTTTGCTGATGACTGTGTTATTTACCAAATAATGAAATCTCCCAACGACCACCTTATTCTTCAGAATGATATTAACTAAATTACTGACTGGTGCCGTGCCTGGCAAATGTCTCTGAATGTTAACAAGTGCATCCATCTATCCTTTGCGCACTCCTCTGCCCATAACTACATTAGCACTTAACGGCATTGCTCTTCAGACTGTTACCCATTATAAATATATAGGTGTGCATTTAACCCCCAACCTATTTTTAGCATCAGTTATTTGAATCAAATTAATCTGATTTGAGTCAAATAAACCGATTTCAATTAAACAAATTTGATTTTTTTTACCTTCTATCAGGTGTATAAATATGTCGTGCGCCGTGACGATACACTTTTGGTGCTTCCTGATTGGCTCAATTTGAACGTAGCGTGGACTGTGGTAAGACTTAGGTTTGAATCGGAGTATAAGTGACGCATGGTACTACTAACAATCCCCATGTCAATTTTGTTACGAAATCCTATTTCGCGCTCAGGTTAGTTTTGGTTTTAGTTTTTTTTTCTGTATTCCATTGTACCCGGACGTCCAATGCATCTTCTCGGCTCCAAGCTGTGACACAATCAAGTCGGCACATGCCTTTTTTTGTTTTCTTGCTTCTTACGCTCACAGGACATCGCGACCTTTCTTAAAGTCAAGAAAAGACACTCGCTCATGCCGCGATATACTCACGCGACGAAAAAAAAAGAAATGAGAAGAGAGACAATCGTTGGCAAGAATGTGCCGCTCGTCGCAAAACGACGCCACTCTAGCATACACCGTATAACCGCGCGGTCGGCTTGGAAACGACTTTCAGCCGGTCTCTAATTTTCGCGATTCCTGCACAGGGGCTGACGTCCGCCCACTTCCATTCACACGAGAACGACGCAACCCCCAAACCTCCTTCTTCCTCCCAGACCGTACAATATGCTCACAGATGCAAGTTCGTAAAAGAAAAAAAAATACCCCAAAAAATTATTGGTACTTGGATGCGTTCTACGGACCCTCAGAAGAAGCCGATGCTGGAGGGACGCGTTCATTGTTTGTCGCAAGCAGGCACAGCGGCGGTCGTCAGCGGATCATTACTGGTCAAGAAACGACACCGCGGGGAAACAATCATCGCGGGACATTTTCTCCAGCGTGGTCAGAAAAGGAGGCGAAGTGGTCGCAAGAAAAGAACCTCGCTTGCGGCCCGGCCCCTTCGTGTGGTCCAAGTAAAAGAAAGCTTCTAATGGAAGAAGGGCTACCGTGTGGTCTCGTCCCATCGGCTCATTGTTTTCTTGACGCTAGTGCCACCGCACTTGCATTCGCGCCAGCACCGACGAAAAAGGAAAAAAAAAAGAAGGGGAAGGGGGGGGGCGCGTTCCTCAATTGAAACAGGAAGTCGTTCAGGTTCTCGTGATATAGACTCTGTTCATTTGAGGATATAGCCCATTGGACGCTACAAGCTATCCCAGCCAATGCAGCGATGTGAACGTGTCACGTGAGTACAAGGGCCCACGTGTCGCTGCGCGCCCTTATCAAAGGTCACGTGGCACTCAGACGCCACCTGATTGGTCCCGATGGCCCATGGCATCCGCTGCGGTACATCGTATAAGGGGAAACGACCGAGTGTAGACGCATACCGTTCTTCTTTCTGTTTGTATTTCCTTCATTAACTTTATGTTTGTTTTGTGTGCGTGAGCTCGCGTCTTTACGATTGTTTAAGTATACCGCGTCTACCCGTGTGAAGCAATACAATGAAGGGCGTTTCTTTGTTTTTCGTTGTCGTTTTTTTATCTTTTTTAAGTCGCCATTTTTGGGGTTATTGTTATGCGTGCTTAGGGTTTCCTCTGAGTTCCAAAGTAGCTCTTTTTCTACCCCACTTTACCGTCGTTTTTGGGCTCGTGGGGAGGAATGTCTTCCTCTTGAATTGTTGCGTTCTTTTGTTGTTGCTTTGAACTCGATTGAAACTTGAAGTTTCTCCTTCTCACGCGAAGACAGCGATACAGTGAACATCTGCATGCAAGAACTCTGCACTAAACTTTAGAAGCTTTTTTTTTCATTTTTTACTTCTCACCTTTTTGTGCGTTTACGCACTTTTTTTGATAGAACTGTGGCTTGTTTCTTCTTCATTCGTGTTTATCGTTTGACTGGTCGCCGGAAGGTGCCCTTTTTTGCCACCAGCCGCGATGACTACCAGCCACCGAAGCACCTTCTGCTATTTTCCCTGGACCTATGGTTGTGGAATACGTTTTGAACATGCAAGGCATACCTCTCTTCTGCGAAATGTCATGCACCCCGCATGCGTCAACAACAACCCAGTCACTTTGGCAGCTTTCGCTTGAGGGATAAGCGCTGTAAAGCTGTACACCCCTCTTTCCGACAGCCACACCACACCCACACAAACACACACAGAAAACGGCACGAAAAAACATAACACTGCGGGATTGCGTACACTCATCTCGACATCGCACAATCGCGAAGACGCCGCGGCGTTACCTTACACACGGCTCTGTCCATCATTACGGGGCATGACGGAACACGTACACACACACACGCACACGCGCCCGTGCACGCACACACACGCACACACACGCACACACACCGAACTGCCACTGACAAGCGACGTGTCGCGAGCAAAGAATCTCCGGCCATTATGAGCGCCACACTAATGGCCGCCTTTCCCCCTCGCCCTCACCTCTTCACACTTGCTCGTAAAGACGCACACGCGTCCAAAAAGGACAAATAAAAAAATATGAGACTGGATTCGGGTACAAGCAATATGGCTGGAAGAGCAAGTCTTATCAGGCGCTCTGGGGGAACCACTGATGGCTTAGCAGGGAATGGGAAGAAGGAAGACATGGAGAGAGAAGACACGGAGAGAGTGGCATTGGTGTAGTTCGTTTCGCCCCTAAGCTCACAATGCGGTGGAAGCTACGTGCTCCTTGGACCAGTCACGCAAACGTCTTTCGGCACGTGATCACGTTTCCACCCATACCCGCGCGCATCGAGCGGCATCAGATGAGGAAAGGAAGGCAGCTGATTGGACCGGGGCGAGCGCGTAGCTTCAACTGCACTGCCAGCCTAGGGGTGGACGAAGTATGGGATGGTGCGGGAAGAGAGAAAGGGTGGCAGATATTGATGGGGGAAAAAGAAGGCGGCGGTATCATTACAGCGCGCGAGCCCGCTTGCCCTTTCCACCTCATCCAGAGCGTTCGCCGGGTCTCCTGGAAACTAAACCGCGGGTGGAGGGACGGGGAGGTGGAAGAACACCATGCCTTCCACTATCAGAGGAAATAGGGCGACACACTGCGGCCGTGATGGATGGACAGAGAGAGGCTGCATGCTGCTGCTGTTCCGTTGGCTCGCCGCGGCCTACCCGTCGTCCGAGGCAGGACAATATCGGCGAGCACGCTTCTTGCGTGAATGGGCGTTTCTGTGGCCGGCGTACGCGTCGGCGGAGATGCTTTATGACGTTGCGGTGCACGCGTGATACTGTACTCAGCGACACCCGGCCCTTCCCTCCCGCTAAGTAGGATATGGCTTTTGAATGTCGTTGCGGGGCACAGTGTAGACGTAGCTTGGCGGGAAAGAAAAGAGAAAGGCACACCGGGAGGGAGGCGATGAAAGAGAAGTAGTCACTCACGAGTCACGGCTCAAGAAATGCAAAGCTCCAGTCCTGTGAATCTTGTGTTCGCTTCGCAGCCAAGCAGATGGTGGCGTTAGTTGGTAACAACACATAGAAACCAAACGCGAAGCAAGATGTCAAGATATGCCGCGCCCCGTGTTCCTCAAGCGATATTTTTTCAAATGCTACAACGATGCGACCTTTAAATAAAGGTCGGGTAGAAAAAATATCTTAAAAAGGAAGGCAGTTAAAAATAGATCACACGCGTAACGTCGTCAACCCGCGAGGCGAATATGTTACCCGGTTTTGAGTTCCCATTAATTCACGTACATGCGAAGACTGGCGCAGTTCACAGGATATCCTCACCGGTCGTCGGTTCTAATTAATAGTGTTTTATTGCAGGCTGCTTCTCGCTCCATTACACGCTTACTTGTTTTGGGTTATATGGTATGTACTACGCTCTGACATTTTTACTGTGACTCTTCACTCAACGGTCAGCTATCAAGGCGATCGCATACCATCTGAGCCGAAGAAGGATCAGGAGGATGTCTGGATACAGGTTCGGTTCCTTTTTCCAGGCAGTCGTTGAGAGACTTGCATTTGTTTGCATGTGATGAAGCCGTCGAAGAATACCCGTAACTTTCTGGTGTGGGCTGCTCAGGGATAGCTTCTCAGTGTTGCAAGTAATAAATGCGTTTCTTGTTATCACCCTCCAAGTCGGATGGTACAACTTTCGTATGACCTAACTTTATGTACTGAAGGACGGTGGTGTCGCTAGCGATGAAGTAAACACTTCTTTGGTTGAAAGTCGGTGAAGCGAACACTGTTACGCTGCAAAACTTTCTATTTGCAGGCGTAACAACTGGAGCAAAACTGTCCTTGGAATTTTATGCTGTCAATAACCAGCGTAGATGGAATGGTTACCGCTTTGACTAAGCACTCACTATTGTTAGATTGACTTATGAGGCGGACCTGATGCATTTCTATGTTTAGTTCCTTGCTGGTAGTGCTGCGGAGCGTATGTTCAGTTTAGGCTTCGTCTTCCGCAGAACATTGAGATTCAATCGCTTCACAAAGTCTTCTTGAGTGAAATCGCTGACTGCCTCCTTCCAGAATTCCTCTTATATATCGGCCGTTGTCCTTGTTGATAACCCATGTTTTAAATGTCTGTGGTAGACTCGATCTCCGTTTGTCCACGTTGGCACGTTCATCTCTTTTTATGCCACGGCAAAGGACGAAGCCCGCACAGGCGACTGCTCCTTCTTTTGTTCGTGCGTATGATGGGTCGGCATGTCGAGCACCGCATGATGAGCAGATCAATCTTTTTAGGCAATCCCTAACACGATGCCCTTTGTAGCACACCGAAAGCACCTCCCATCTTGTCAGTTGTACTACGATGCCCGACTTGAGTGGATTGTTCCGCAATCTGCTCCCAGAAAGTGCGCCAGTGTCTGATGTCGCCTTTAAAACAGAGGTATGTCCAGTTTCGGCAATCTTGGACCACTCACTGGGGCAATACTTTTATAAGCGCCTTGTAGTGGGGCCATGGTAGAAGGAACAAGGTTACGATCTGGCGATCTGCAGGTGTTCGGTCATGTATCGCAGCTCTGCGAGAACCTGATAGCCGCAGTCTTGGTATTCGGCTACCGGAGTGTGCTCATTTTCCAGCTCCGTCGTTGGCAATAGTGGCTCCGGCTCCTCGTTGACGCGGTATAGTTCGGTTTGCTGGCAGTAGATCGATCCTTGACCGCTTGGCCTAGGGCCCCGTGGCCTGCCTGAGTCGGTCTGTGGATAGTTGAAAGATCGTGTCGGCGTCGTTAATCAGCCGCGTGTTCTCTATGTTGAGCTTTTGAGCTCCCACGGCAACCAGAGAAGGAAGTGACGTCAACAACGCTGCGAAACGGATGTTGAATGTTGATTGGTGAGAGTCGCTGATGACAAATTTCCGCGAAGAAAGCAAAGCCCGCTTTTTGTTTGATTTCTACTGCTAAAATTCGCCATCAGCGACTCTGCCTATCTAACGCTGCAATCTGCGTTTGATGCGTTGCCGAAGTCACTTCCTATCCCCTATGTCGCCATGGTAGTTTAAAGCGCAACATAGAGGCCCTGCGCTCGTCTGGCTGACCGCTTGGCTTTCAACCGATCCATGGCTATTTGTAGGTAAGTCGTCAGCTGATGCCGTTTCCAAACATGTAGATCTCTAAGCCGAAGAGTTTATCTTCGCGTTACTTGTCCCGGAGGTAATGCTTCCGTCGTTTGGCTCTCTGTATTCAAGGCTGCTCTGAAAATAAGATATCCGTTTCACTTGCCTTCCGCAGCGTCTTGTTGAGCACGATAAGATGACCGAGGAGGCTGAATTTATGAACTGCTTCGATTGAGTTTATTTGCAGATGTCACAAATATTTTTTCTGTTGTAGATTTTATGTGGCATAGACTAGGAAGCTTTCCTGGCACCGATAACGCTATGCATACATCAAAATGCGACGCCACCCTACTTACGTTGTGTGAAACCTTGTGTATAAAAGGTATGACGACGGGTCTATTTTTCCAGGACCTCGGCGCTTCCTCATGAATATTTTCGTCTTAATATTAAAAATAACCCATAAAACACCTCATGGGGAAAATTATCAAAGTAGCCAGACGATTTCAGGCGTCCCCCTTGCTTGACAATTTATTGATCAGGGTGTGTTGTCATGAATTTTAAGGAAGCAGTCAATTCGGAGGAAGCGATCACCCTTTTACCAACTTAAGTGTCCTGAATTGAAGGGCAGCACATATTTCTTTTAACGTGGTCTTTACACCCCAGTGCACATGCTCTTCAACAAAATCTAATCTGAAATATATAAAATTGCAGTTTCTCTGACCTCATTGTTTCGTGGGTGAAAGTAAGGTCGTACGGATTTGATGAGAAAATTTCTAGCACTCTTTTCATAAACTTGTCATCACACACTGTGAGCTGCAGTCCTAGCACTAAGAAATCATCCGTATACCTTAATGTCTTAACGTGGCGCCATGCAGTTTCCCGTGCTTTTTTGTACCATACGGGTCGCCTTCAAAAGACATCAGGGTGGAATCTAGGTAACATATGAGCAGTTCAATAAATAATCCCACACTAAGCCCTCTGGAGTTCCTAAGCTCGATTTCGTTGCTACCTTCTCGGCAATTTCTAACCGCGTGGATTAATTGATGATGCTGTATGGAATAGAACACGTCTTCTACGTAGATTGAAAGCCCTCCCGAGTCGCGAGACTTCTGCTGGGAATTGCTCAATGACCAATTACGAGTTCTGAATCAAGAATGGATCCTTTCAATGGAGACTCGCAAGGTTGTATGTAGAGGAACCCCCGATTTCTCGCTGCCGAGGTCCCTTTCGGACACTGTCACCCTAAACGGGAAGTATTCTTTACAAATTTTGGAAGAAAAAAAAACACGTCCAGGATGAGGCGTTTTGAACGCCTGCACCTTCTTCACTAGTCTATATAGTGACAGTCCATCAGAAACCTTCTTGGCCGTTGTCTTAATCTTGTAAAGAGACACCTTTTCCACTTTCCACTTGCCTGAATTTCTTGAGAATGGCCGTCTTTGACTTCTTCCTGAAGAGGCCTTCAGAAAGCGCCACAAAGCCGCCCTCCTTATCCGCCTTCACAAGTTTTGAGTTTGTTCACTTAAAAGTATAAAAACAGTGATCTCCTCCTTAGTGCCTTCTTTCGCTTGCCCAATTTGTGTCTCAGGATGTCAACATTCTGCGATATACACCTCCTGCCTTTCTTTAGGAGATTCGTCTTCCTTTATTTTCCTTTAATTTTTGTAATTTTTCACTTTTCCGGTCGGGTCGGAAGGTGCGCAGAGACTAAAGGGTGATGCCTGACGAGGTCTCTGTCACCCTTACAGCTCTAACACAGCATTGTAAAATAGTACAAAACGTTCACGAAAAAATACCGCCAAGACAGCATGATGTACGCACAGTTACAGGGAAACAAGCAAAACAAGCAACACACAATGGTTAAAAGTCTGAGCAGAAATACATAAGTACCAAATATGAATATGATTTATGAAATAGGATAGGTTTTCCTAACGCAGTGTCATTGCCACAAAATTTATTTTAGCTTCATTTTTTAAATTGTAGTAGATTGTATTTAAAATTAATTAGTCCCCTCTTTACTATTTAGAAAATTTCGCAACTTGAAAATTTTTGTTTGTCTCCACGTACTTGGTACATATGTTCGGACGTCATCTATGGGTGTGTCGAACTGTGTAATGTTTACTGCCATCTGGCGAAATCATGAAAAGGTGTTCATTCTGTATTTTTGTAATTGCTTAAAATAATAGATTTGATTGACTTTCAGTAAGCCGTGTTTATTGAATAATGGTCCTTACTTTGCATGTGCTTACTTTCCACTCATGAAGCAATGACATAAGCAAAACTGCAATTTCTGGTTTTAGATTAGATTTTCATGAAGAGCACTTATGCTGGGAATACAGACAACGTTCAAAGAACGGTGTCTTGCCCTCAAATTCAGCCCAATCTTAGTTGGTAAAGAGAGGGTTCGCTTCACTCCCAAATAAATGCATCCCTTGAAAAATCGTGCCAACACCCATCTGCACAATAGCTTTCTCAACCAGGTGGGACGCCTGAGATCATCAGGCTACCCTGGTTGTTTTCTTCAAAAGGTGGCCGAAGCAGATGTCTCCAATACTAAAAGAAAAATCAATCACGTGGAAGCAACAAGGTCCAGTAAATAAGTGCGACTCGTCGTCACTACCTTAGATCAGGGTGCACAACATACGGCCCGCGGGCCGCACGCACGGCCGAGGGCACTTTCTGTGTGGCCAGCAGCCCTGGCTCAGCTGAGCGCAGAAACCGCTCACCGTGTCATTCAATGCACTGCGGCCGTTGACTTGGCAGAACGCACTCGAACCCGTTGACCTACTTTTCTCAGATTCCTCTTTTCCGGGGGAAACTCCGCGTCCTCAGTTCAAATATTCCCTCTCCACTAGACCCACAAAAAACAACAATACAAAAGCCTGTACAGCCATCCAGTGCGTTGTTATGACCCCAAACAGCGTCCCTCCCTATCTTTGTTCCAGTTCTTCTTCATCCAGTTTCCTCCCCTCTCTCCACGGAGGCTACAGCCCTCTCCCCCTCCTGTTGGGACATGATCAGTGACAGCTTGTTTGCAGATAGAGAAAAGCTATACTCTTTTTCACCTTATGTTGTACCGCAGGAAGGGCTACAAGCGCAAGCTCCTTGCTCCATGGCACACCTCGGCGGCACAAGCTTTCGTGCACCAAGGGCAGCTGCAAACGCTATGAGCTCGCGCTTCAGCGTTCGCTGCGGTACTACATAAGGTGAAACGGAGCATTGGGAGCAAATCGAACAGTCACGCCTCTAGCGGCACGCTGCAGCTGTGTGGGCAACAAACCGAATTTTCTTGTTTGTTGTTGATCAGAGAAATCGAAGATGACGATGCGAGGCCGCTCCTCGTGCGTCCAAAGCACTGGTCAAAAACGAAGCGCTCGTGCCCAGACCGTGCTAGGCGAGCTTCGATTTCTTTGTTTTTCTGTGTTGATAAACACAGCGCATGTGTGAGACAACAAGCTCCTTAAACGCCCCCTACAGTCCGATCTCCTGCCCAATAGTCGTGTCACGCTTGGAATATGAGGCTTCCAAAGAACAGAAAAATCGACCAGGAAGGCCGGAAATTAAACCAGGAGTGGACATGGATGTACTTTTTCATTGAGCGCATCGAAGTGCTTATGTCTTATGTGTCGAGAATCTCTCGCGGCTCCTAAAGAATCATCGTTCGACGCCACTACGAGACCAAACATGCCCGCGACTTCAGCGCTCTGTCGGATTCGGAGAGAAAGCCCTATTGAAAAGCCCGCATACATTTCTCATACGGGTCCTGTATAAATTTTATACGATGTTATTGGATACAGGATCCTATATACGTATACGGGACCCACATGCATACACAGGATTTCGTATAGCTACATAGGATCTGTATCCGCATACGGGATCCCATCTATATATTGAGACCTTAAGGCCTACATGAGCACGCAAGACCTGCTTCTCTAAATGATATGTGGCAATGTGCATTACAGGGGCCCTGCAAGGACTTTTTACTGGTTTTTAATTTGCACCGAACCGGAGCGCACTGAACATAGTAACTTAATAAAACTTTTCTTTTCTCGAACTTCGCTTTATTTTAAAAGTTATAGGCAAATTAAAATTACAAAAACAAGCAAAAATTACCTCCTTCAAGACGTCCTTGGTTGCTTGAGTGGCCGTGAACTAGACGAGGGGTGTGAGCTCAGCGAGCGCTCAGGGCTGCCGCACTCCGTGTCGACGGCTCGAGAGGGCGCCACTAAAGCATGTTTTGGATAGGCTCTGTGAGACGAGCAGCCAGGGCGGCTCGCATTGCATTCACTGCGTGATTAAACACTTATTCGGCATGACAGCCTCATTGGCCACAAACGACAGCAAACATGGGGTAAAGATCAGTTCAGAATGATCCACTTCGCAGCCATACCGCCAAAAGGCCAAACCGCAAGACAAAGCTGCTCGCCGAAGACACCAGGAACGCTCGAAACCGGTCGGATCGTCCAGTCCGTACGACCGCAGCGCCGCCGCCTACATCCGGAACCTTTCTACGCTCCCCGCTCGTTGGCGCCTGATCCCACTACACCTTTCTAGTATGCGCCGCCTTTTCCACCGCTAGGAGGTGGGAATGTCGACGGGTCATTTCTTGTTTCCGTACTTTCTAAACTGCATTTGTTTCTTTTCTGATCTAAAATAGTGAACAAAAACTACTTTTATAAATAAATGAAATGGTTCGCGCAACTTATATTTTGGATTTCGACAAAAAGGAAGTTTTAGCAGCTCTGACCAGTAGTAAGCACCAAGGTCCTAAGACGTCACATATCGCGCGCTTTCGGCACCGCAGGTCGCCCCCGTAGGTGGAAAGGAGGAAATATGACGCACTGAGTAAGTAGCGCTAATCAAAATACGAGACATGCGCAGTGCCCTCCGGGTGTATTGTTTCACGGTTGATTCACCCGAATAACCATTCCGCAAAAAAAAAAAAAAACAATTGCCACACTAGATAGTGTTTTAAGACACTAAAATGTAAGTGTTCAGTCACAAAGTAGAAGCGCGTGCGTAAAGATAACAAGATTCTTTTTCTCAAATCCGCACATTGGCTATTTTCGGGTTGTGACTCAATAGAAAGAATGTATTCACAAGTTTGTGCGGAGCCAACTTGACACTCTAAATGTCAGGAACAGACAATGTTGAAAGTGCAAGGAATAGCTAGATAGATTCGTTCAATGATAGATTATTCATAAAAAACTTGAAAGTAGCGACAACAGTAACGTCGTTACTTTCATCGTTACCTCAGAAAAAGTAATAGAACTACAGTTACAATTTACATTTTTAAAAGTAACTCGTTACAGTTACAAGTTACATTTTTAAAAAGTAACTCGTTACAGTTACAAGTTGCCAAAAAGCAACGAAATTACAGTAACGTTACTACCCAAGACTGCTAATTTCCCCCGATCCCAAAGGAGCGGAGTAAAGCTGATGGATTTTCGGCTTCCAGGCCCATCGGCTTCAGGATTATGTTGGCGGCTGCTTTGGCGGCGTCATGAGTGCGACGTCGGCGGCATTCTCGTGAATGCGATTTTCAATACGGGACGACATTGTACTCGGTTTGGCAACGATCACCGGTAACTTGATGCTTGCGACGCGCGAATATTTCTCGGCGAAGGTACGATGTGCGAAGGTCAGTACACGAGACCTCTCTTGCCGAAGCCATGCAAGCGAACACGACCGGTCAACCGCTCGCGTGGCATTATCATGTTTAAACAAATCTATAATAGTACTTTGAACCAAAAACTTGTTTTCTTTTTCTAAAGTTACTGCATCTCGTGTGTGAAATCAAAATTGTGACTGTGTCTTGGCGGCGTCGCAAGCACTGAGCTGCTGGGCTTTTGCATCGCGATGGAGAAACGCCATTCTAAAACTCTCTTGCGTCGCGTGCGCTAATACAGGCGCTAAAATTAGCCTAGCGTGCGCTAAAATTGCGTACGTAATTCTAAAACTTCCGACTACCACAAGCACACATGCTAAAGGCGCAAGTTACAATATATTCGCTGCATTTGATCGGTTTAACCAATGAAAGAACGTGTACAAGGAGATGACGAATGTCATGATGTCGCGCTTTGATGCTGCGAATCAACCGGCCAGAGCCGTTGGTGCTGGGCATCAACCGCTCTGGCCGGTTGATTTGATCGTTGACATCGACTAAATTTCCAGACAATGTCGTTTACGTCAGGAACTAACCCCCGAATTCAGGAAGGTTCCTTTCCTTAGATCAGCGCCTTTCCTTTCGAAAGTGGCCACACTTACGAATCATGAATCAACCTTACCTTAGATTGGCTCCTTTACTCAAAGGTTTCCTTAGACGTTTCCTTACGAACGAAGGAAGCGACGTAGCTACCTTCGATGCTTCCTTTCCTTTTCTACTTGCAACATGGCGACGTCGTTTCGGGAGCTCGATGATTACGATGATTACGAGAGTGTTGTTGATTATTGGTGTAGGGCAGCCGAATTGTGCAACGGAGAAATCTACCCGGTCCCACCTATCGTGCGGCCTCCACCCAGGGATCGGCGAAACCCTATGGAGGTTTACAGTGATCGGGAATTCTCGGCACGCTATCGCTTCTCCAAAACAACGGTGCGAGAGCTCCTGTGCCTTTTGTGCATTCGTCCGAGCACCGACGATCGAGGAAACCTCTCTCGCCTATGCTCCAGCTGTTGGTGGCACTGCGTTTTTATGGGGCAGGTGCGTTTCAGACAGTTATCGGCGATCTGATTAACGTATCCCAGCCCACTGTGTGTCGCGTCGTCGGCAACATCACCGACCTGATCGTACAGGAACTCTTCCCAAAAGTGGTGCAGTTTCCCGATGCTACCGGGCGCCGCAGCGTAACACACGCCTTTTACAAGATCGGGAAGTTTCCGGGAGTGACCGGCTGCATTGATTGCACGCACGTGAGGATAAAGAGTCCCGGCGGCGACGACGCTGAAGTATTCCGAAACAGGAAAGGGTACTTCTCCATCAACGTGCAGGTAAGAGCGACTCAAAAAGTTTTGCGATGTGCGCTAACGTCTCTTCATATATATATTCTTTTTTAAATTATTATGTGCTCGTAAAAAACGATGTTTCGCGTCATTAATTGTACTTTTCAAAGATGCTGCTATGAAAGGAGTGTTGACGCAGGGAAGCACTCACTTGATTTTTTTAGCGAACGATACACACACCCAGTGGCGTCACAAAGAGGGGGGGGGGGCGGGGCGGGGCGGACCGCCCCGGGTGCAGCGCTCGGGGGGTGTCGCGGCGGGCCGCGAGAGCGGGGGGGGGGGGTTTGTGGCGGGCTACCGTTCCGGGTGCCGCTGACCCTCGTGACGCCACTGCCCACACCCAGACCTCTGTTAAGTAACTTCCACTGAGTAGTTTATTTTGCATATCCATATCGAAAGGGAAATGTCTGCAAGGTGCTTAATATTTCTATTTAACGCATCAATATTTTAGATTTTTAAACAAGCCTAATTTAAGTAAGAAGAGAGTTCCAACCTTCGGTGTCAAGATGTGACTCATTTCAAGGAAAAAATGAACTCCACATTTATTCTCAGTGTGTATATGCATTTACAGGCCATCACAGGACCCGAACTCCAGTTCTTCGACGTCGTCGCAAGCTGGCCTGGCTCCGTCCACGACAGTAGGATTTTTGACAACTGTCGAGCCAAGGTCCTCTACGAGGAAGCAGTAATGACCGGGGTGCTCCTTGGGGACATGGGCTATGCCTGCACACCATACTTGATGACCCCACTAGCAGATCCAGGCAAGGCAGGCAGCCCTCATGACAAGTAAGCTGATCGTGCTATACCCCAGCAGTAAAATAGGTGTCAGGATTGCCCAGCTTATTTATGCGTATACGGTTTTAGTGCTCATAAGCTGGCATTGTCGTACGAAGCTGATGACGGAGGTGACGATGCGCTTGTGAGTATGCAGATCGGGAGTCCAGTGTCGCGATTCCTACATGCTCTCATCAATCATGCATAAGCAGGCTATACTTTGCTTCATTCCACTCTCGACTCCAGCTAAAAGCTACTGCAAGCTTCTAAAAATAGAATGTGATGGGAATTAACCGCACAGGAAATGAAGACAACTGGAAGGAACACACGAGTTGCCAGTACAGCACTTGTCCTGTCGTGTGTGTGTGTTCCTTCCGTTGTCTTAGTTTTTCAAGCTGTTAATTCCCATCATGGTAAATTCTTATACACAATGTGAACTTTTATTTCGACGAGCTAACACAAGTGCTGAACCATAAGCAGCATTCCAGAAATTCAAATCTGCGACGACACACTGACAAGCAAGAGTAATAAGGCAAGGAAGGCATAACGGGGCAAAAAAGGAACACATGCTACACGAGTCATAAACGTTGCATCTTTAAGCTCAATTTGGAATTTGCACTGTTATGTATGGCCAAGATAAAGTTCCATCTGTCTTATCACAACACAAAAGGAACCTGAGAATACAAGACTATTTTCATCAAGTTGGGGAACTTGCCTCCACACAAAACGAAATTTTCTATGCAGGTACAACAAGGCCCAGATCAAAACTCGAAATAGTATCGAGAGGGCATTTGGGGTTTGGAAGCGGCGCTTTCCATGCCTCGACATGCGGCTTCAGCACAAGCCTGAGCGATCTGCAGGCATCATCACGGCCTGCGCGGCTCTCCACAACCTGGGACGGCAACTGTTGGACCCTTGTCCGCCAGCTGTGCCCCTGCCCCCACTGCCAAAGCCCCGGCGCAAAAGGCCCTTGCCACCGTTGCCGCGGCTTCCGGCCAACACAGGAACAAATGTGAGAAACGCAATTATTGCTACGCACTTCACTTAAGTTCTTGTACCCCCTTTCGGTGTCCCCCAAGGATCAGACCTAGGGCCACTTCTTTTTCTTATATTTATCCATTACATCAACTTGTGCATAAACAGTGTGGATGCTTTTATATGCGGATGACATCAAACTTTTTATGAAAATTCAATCACAAGATGACTGTGCTTTTTTACAGGATGACATGTTACACATTTCTGAATGGTGTTCTGAAAATTTTTACTTGTTAACCCAGTTAAAACCAATGTACTCACTGTGTGTAGTTTTTAAACGAGAGCTTGATTTATACCTTTTCGGCTATTGACCCACACCATATTTTGTAACAGTGGCAGACATCTTTATGGATTTTTCTTTTATATTATATTTTATGTGCCACCACATTATAACCTATTGGTTCTTCTGGGGCACGAATCAAATAAAGCATGATCATTATTATTATTATTATTTTTAACTTGGCCAGTGTGTTTGCGGCAATGTGCCTCAAAGCTGCCATCAAGCAACACAAGCAATCAGGGAAAGAAAGCACCTTCAAAACTCTTATCTCATGAGCAAGGCTTTCATCCTGGTTGTAGTAACGGGTAAACAGAGCATAGATAACACTCTTTTCCAGTGACCCATGCCACGGCATATATTGTTATTTATGTAACTCTCGTAGATGGTCTTGTTGAATTTCATTTTTTGAAGAAATATGGAACGAATAAAAGATTTCAAAACAAAGGGTCTTTAACTGTTTATTTTGTTTACCCAGGCAATGTTGCACAAAACGCTTCTATTTGTGGCCTCTGTTTCATTTCTTTGCCTCAGCAATTTTAAGGAGGACTAGCCTGTTTTCATTTCTAATTTTCTTCATTTTAAGCTTGTGCTCATTCCGCCTCATTTCGTGCTCGGCTTTTAAGATATCAAGGCGGAGGTTGTGTTCCTCGTCCTTCCTCTCTTGGTCCCGTGTGAGATAACCAAGCCGAACATCTTGTTCAGCACCTAGCGTGCGCTCCAGCACTCCAAAGCGCCCTACAACGCGGGTAGGCGCCTCCCGGTGGGGACTTCCCGGGCGATCACTCGCTCCTGCAGATGATGAAGCTGCAGCTGTGAGGTGCACCGGAGCTGCGAGGGGCACTCCAGCTATGGGGGCCGCACCACCACTCGGCACCACAGAGGCTTGGCTTTCTGGCTCACCCATAGCAGAATCTGCACACAGTATGAAAAACAAAGAACACATTCACATCACATTATGATCTCTAATATGTGAATATGTGAAGTCTGCTGACAAAATGGAAACTACAGGGATTTAAAAAGTTTAAGGCCCTATTCCCTAAAGCGACAAGGTACGCAGAACATTCTTTTTCAACGCTAATTTGGCTTACAAGACTAATGAAGGTTACAGATTGAAGTGCAAGATACCCTTTTTCCTGAGTTAACACGAAACCCATTGCAGTCGACCCCGCTTCAACGAACGCCGCTTCAATAAAATTTCCGGTTCACAAATATTTTACGGTTCCCCGTCAACGGTCCATAGGAGTCAATGCATAAGAATTCTCACTACAGCGAACACTGTTTCTTGTGCTGTTCCGCTTGAACGAAATTTTACAGAGCAATTCGAAGTTCGAAAGTTTAATTTTCCATACGGAAAACAAACTTTCGAGCACTGGTGCATTTTGGCACATAATATACGTCTACTATAAAATTTAAATTGCGTGTTGAACCACCAGAAACTGCCATTAATAACCGGTACCCGAGCGCAACGTTGACCGGACGTGCAGGCCGCCATGACTTGATGGCAACGGCGATGAGGCTGGCCTTCCTACGCTGTTGCACCGATGTTGCTCTATACTCCATTTCACCTTATGTTGTACCGCAGCGAAGGCTAGAGGCGTGAGCTCATAGCGTTGGGAGCTGCTCTTAACGCACGAGAGCTTGTGCCGCCGAGATGTGCCCTAAAGCAAGGTCCTCGCGCTTGTAGCCTTTCCTGCGGTACATCATAAGGTGAAACAGAGTATAGCTCTTGGCTTGATAACGCTCTGCTGCAGACTATCCAATACCAAAGCTCGGTCTTTTCTTTTTTTCTTCTTTTTTGTTGGTTGTCTATTTATCAGTTCGGTATGATGACAACGACGGTACGCGTGCTTTTTGCGCATGGCACGATGGCACCGCCAAGCAAAACGCGAAAGTTTTTATCCTTACAAGATAAAGCTTGCATGCTGGCCGAAGTTGCAAGTGGACAGAAGAAAGCTGTCATCGCCAAAAAGTTAGGAATTTCTCAGAGTTCGTTGTCGACGATCCTAAAGTCGAAAGATGCAATCAAAAAGGCTCTTGCAACGGGGACATTGGCCAAGCGAAAGAAATTGACGCCGTCGGCGCACGAAGGACTCGACAAGGCTGTGTACACATGGTTTGTGGAGACGAAGGCAAAGAAGATACCCATCAGCGGAAGCGTCGTGCTGCAGGCCTTAAATTTCGCTTGCCTGCTGGGAATCGACAATTTAAAGGCTAGCACCGGCTGGCTCAACAGGTCCAAGGCCCGCCATAACATTGTCGGCAAGACGCTTAGTAGCGAGTCGGCATCGGCAGACACAGGCAGTGCTTCCGCTTAAATGTCAACAAACGTTTCTGCGTTGTTGAATGACTACGAGATGTCTGACATTTACAACGCCGACAAGACAGGACTTTTCTATGAGATGCTGCCGTCGAAAACTGTGGAAATGAAAGGTCAGCACTGCCACGGTGGAAAACACATTAAAAAGCGCGTGACCATACTGCTGTGCACCAACGCAGACGGGTCCAACAAGCGTCCACCGCTGGTTATCGGCAAGAGTGCAAGGACCCGTTGTTTTAAAGGGAGCAGGAGCCTTCCCGTCAAGTATGTGGCCAACAACCGGTCTTGGATGACGCGGGCCATTTTTTCGGAATGGGTCGAAAGGTTCGACTGCGACATGAGGAGGCAGGGCCGGCGGGTTTGCTTGTTGCTGGGCAATTGCTTTGCTCATCGAATTCCGGATGCTAAGCTCACAAATGCGGAGCTTAAGTACTTTCCGCCTAACTGCACTTCAATAATCCAGCCCCTTGACCAAGGTGTCATTAGAAGCCTCAAGTGCGCCTACCGCCAGCAAGTGATGCAGCGTCTTCTACTAAACGTGCCCGCAGGTCGAGACACCAAGTTGGATCTCTACATCGCGCTGCAGATGATGGCTGCTGCATGGACTGCAACCAAACGTTCAGTCATCTCCAACTGTTTCACGCATGCGGGCTTCAAGCTCGGAGACCCAGACGCCGACTCCGCCGACGGAGACCCAGACGCCTACTCCGCTGAGGATAACGAGACAGTGCGTCCACCAGGAGAGGCCGTTACTTCTTGGGCTGTGCTTCAGGATGCCGGAACTGCGCCGTCCGGTGTCGCGCCGAAAGATTTCATCGACGCTGACATGGATGTTGTCGCTCATGAAGAAATGAGTCACCAGGACATTATACGAAGTGTCCACGACAAGACGCAGTTCGATGAAGACGACGTACCGGATCTGCAGCCTCCGCCGTCCATGGCGCCCGTACTGGATGCGTTCGACGTTCTCAGAAACTACGTGGCTGCGCTTGATGGCGACCTCGCCATGAACCTACTCACCGAATGCGAAAACCGCGTCACGGAGCTCCTAACAAGGAAAAGGAAGCAGGCGTCATCATGGTCGGATTGTTAACATTTCATCCAAGGTAGCTGCTCATCAAGCACATCGTTAGCCCTACAATGCAACAGTGTGGGCCTTGATATTAACATTTTTACCCCATTACAGCGTGTTCAGTTGCCAGCTGTCAGAAACTTACTTTTGTAGGATTATTCATATTTACTCAATGGACTTTCCATGCATTCTTTCATTTCAGACAGGTGAAAGGTGGGCTTTGTGCAGCTTGTATGCCTATATGTAAACATCTCGCACGGTAGTCACCAGAAGATTTTGTACCAGCGAAACTGGTAGACAGTAGGGAAAAGCTTGACAGATGTCGATCAGTGGACAAAAGGCTTTTTCACGGCACTTGCGATTGAATATTCCCTTCGGTGTGACAGGTCACGCGTGCTATCTTGTTCGGAAAACAACCTCAGAAGTTACACTAACGTTTATACAAATATGGCTGGCAGTTGTATTGGCAGAGAAACATGCAACAATGTTGTAAGGGATGAATATCTGGTACCAGTTGTGCTGATTTTGTTTTAAGTTAAGTAAGACGACTTTTTAGCAATAGAAACATTTTACTACTTGCTATTCTACTTTACTTTCCTTCCATATTCCACAAGCCAAAATTGCAAGTTATCTGGGTCATAAATGCACAAGCTGGTACAATATCACTTGCAAAGTAATTATCGCGCCTCAGTCTGCTTTACTTTTGCGCAAACAACCGGCAAAAAGGCATTGTATCGAAAACAGTGGAATAAATGCAGAGCAATGCAACCAAGCAAATAGGCCTTACTTTGCGTCTGCTGTGTTTCTTCCCTCTTCGCTCAATCTCTTTTGTGTTATGCTTCTCCGAAGTATCTACTGGACTGAGGGATGTGTGCTTCTCAGTCCAGTACAAACAATTACAAACACCTTGTAGAACATAGCAGCTGAAGGTTATCGTCCTTCAGCAGGCCGACCCCAAAGAACTCTGGAAGGTTTCCTTCCCTTACCTGAAAAGCCTTCCAAGGAGAGCTCCTCATCAGCCCGTTGCACCACCATGGGCTCCAGGATGTCGGCCACACTAAAGACTGCTTGGCCAGCAAGCCTGCCGTCGCTGTCGCCGCCGTTGACCAGCCGCCTGGCCATGTGTGGGGCTGCAGCCCCCACAAGCACGGAAAGCTGGCTCAAGCCAGCTCCTGGTGGTCCTCCTCCTAAACAGGTGTAATACCATACACACCACTTTGTAGGCAGGTTCCACAGACTTTGGGAGAACAGCAAATATTACAGTAAAGAGTAAAAGTGCAACATACAGTCACACAAATATAACTTGGGAAAGGGATGCTCACCACAGACAACACCTGGCCCTAGTTTGCATGCAGCACAATACACCGTTATCATAACAATAGGTCTGTTCGATTCGCCTGAACTGGCTGAACTAGTTCGCGCAGTGCAGGAACTGGTGCATTCGATTCAACCGGAAGTTGCATGGCCCCTGCATGGCCGCGTTTGATTCATCCCAGTGCTGCACGAGTTATCGTCAGCTTGCCTTGCTGCATACCCGACCCGGAGGAATAACACGGAGCCAACGGTTTGAACAACAAGAAACTACCTGTTAATTGGACGAGACGATGAAGAATACTACCAGAAAACCAACGAGCACCGGCAGCGCTCGAGTTTCGCCAGCAACTGTCTGCACGCCACCTGTGATCCGCCTTATCTAGGCGGCGCGCGCCATGTGCACGTGGCTGGCTAGATAGCGGCGGTCCATTGTGGCCATCCGCTGCATTGCCGATAGGGTTCGCAGGGCCGTCCTGTAGAGGGTACCATGAGTCCTAGCAGATAAAGAAATCACTGAAGCCGCTTCTTTCCATTACAGAGTCGGCAGCCTCACGGCTCCTCCAGCTGTCATCGCTGTACCAGAAGCTACCTGCAAATGGGTTTCGCATTCCCGGAGGCTTATCTTGTTTGCTTCGCAGATTTCGAAAACGGAATCCCCTATAAGTAAGATAGCGGCCCCCAAATCCGGAAGTGCGACAATGGGAACATCAAGCGGTGAAATCGTCATGCGCGGTTCAATGATGTTAGGCTCGGGCTGGATTCAACATACTGATGGAATCTGTGCCGCGGCCTCGCTGCCCCCAGAAACTATATTGGCCGTTGGCGAGTGGCTGTCTGGTTTCAGCTTCGCCGGCCATAGTAGATTCCCTGGTTGTTCTGGTTCCGGCCCTTTGCCGCCGTCTCGTGCCACCTCTTGTTTGTAGTGTCCAGAAGTCTTGGACACTGGTTTCGGTGATGGCCAGGCTGCTCGCACTCATAGCAGCAGTCCGACAACGACAGTTGCCTGCTTAGGCCACTCGCACCAAGATGCCCGTCCGACCGCCTTCAGTGATCGGGTAAAGGACCACTATGGGAGGGCCTCCACTAGGCTTGCGAACGGCTGTCGTGGGGAGGGTTTGTTCCGTTGTGGCTGGGGTCAATGCTGCATGGCAACGGGATTTCGACCGCAGCGTGCCAGTTTTTCCCAGCACTTGCAGGAGCAGACTGATGAAGATGGTTCGCTTGGGTGGCGATCTCCGTTGGGCCCCAGCTTTCGATAGGGCGCGGCCAACGACCTCCCACCTGTCGTGGCAACCCCCGCTCAGGACTTTCATACCCCTGCTGTGACCTCAGGGGACCCCTCGATGAAGGCAAACATCCGCTTACCCCACACAGTAGAACGCCATGCACGCCACACCAACCCTCCTGGTTGACGTGGTGGGGAAGGGAGGTCTCGTTCGGACTGTCCACTTGCGTGGAAGCCTCGGGGCCCCGCCATGCCGGTTCGAACACGTGCATGGCTGGTGGCGGCGGCACAGTTCCGCTCAACATGAATAGTTTCCTTGACGAGGCAGGCGCCCCGGGCTAGCTTTTCAAAAGTCTCAAAGGTGTGGCTGATGAGGTAGACGTGGTATCTTGGGTGGTACTGTCTTCTGACCTGAGCTACTCTGTCCGACTCTGGTGAATTCAGGTCTGCCCTTTTGAAGAGGGTGCTACGTCCTTGCCTTGAGCTCTCGGAGAATCTGCGTTCCGTAGCCTGCAGGCAGGAACTCTGCTCGAAGCCTTGTCTGGAAGTCCGCCAGGCTGGCTTTGCATTGCCGCTGCACGACTCCTGCACTGCTCCTACACTTTTCTGAACTTGCACTGAACTAGTTCGGAACTTTCTGGTGGAATCGAACAGACCTAATGTTAACTTGATACTGTTATTCCTCATACTCCCAACTGAAAAATCCTATTGGTACCGGCTAGGTTTTCGGAGAAAATAATCAGGAACCAATTGGAATCAGTTACAATCAGAACTCATGTTAATGTTGAGTTTTTGTTGGAGTTGACTTTTTTATTTGAAAAATGTTGCCAGCTGGAACCAACTAAATCACATTGGTTCCAGTTAATACCGTTTGGAATTCCAAGTGGGTTAAAGGGAAGTTTTTACTGGGTAGCCATGATCTACCGTTACAAAATTAATAAACGACCGAACGCGACGTAACTATTCGCATGGTAATAAAACACGCACAGACGACGGCGCCACTGCAATGCGGGATCGGCGCCTCTCGGATTTCACTAGTACAACCTATAGTTCTCGATAGCAAAGGTTCTCGCGTAACACTAGATACGTGAATCGGACACTACCGATATGCAGCTGCCAGCACGTAAAATAGACCCTGAAACGAACAGAACACGAGACGAAGTTAAAACAGAAAGCTCTAAACACAGTTTCCTCGCGATCCAGGGTTTATGACTCCTCCTTCAACGTAGTTATGAAAAGCAAACTCACCTGTTGCAATGCGGTCTCTGTTGTCGGACGACACTTCCTTCTTCCATTTTGTTTTCAAGTTGTCCCAGCATTTCTTAAGTTGTTTTGAGTCGCGTGCTCGGACCCCGTGATTACTGTTATATTCGATCGTGAGGAGCTCCCACGCCTTCGCCCTTGCCTCTGCCGACGACTTGTTCGTACACCGGTTTTCAATGACGGGGTACCGCGGTACGAGCTCCGCGAGAAGGAACTTCTCGTTTTCGGAAAAAAATACTTTCTTCGGCTCGGCCATGGCGCTCAGCGTAAACACAAAGTTCAAAGCAAAAAGAAGACTAGAAAAAAAAGAAAGAAAAACAGCAGGAAAAGCAACGAAGAAATGATCGACCAGCAATTAAAGGACCGCGACAGTAAAAGGCGCGACGCCGAGCTGCGCTGCGCGTTGCCAGACGAGACGACGATATGGTCAAAACGCGCTAAACATTCACGTCTTCAATTTATTAGACTCGCATTTTAACGTACATCGAACCCAAGAACACATTACACTACAAATTATTTGATATTGCAGTTTTTTTCAGCACGAATTTTAGAGTACTAACAATAAAATGTACTGTAATCTCGACCCCAGACGTGCTCATGGTATCCTTGGACGACGAAGGAGCCTTTCGTCTGCTCCTTACGTAAGGAAAGGGCGAGACGCGTTTCTGACACGAAACGGCCCCTTTCCTTTCCTTTTCTCATTTCCTTTCCTTATGTAAGGTAAGGAAAGGCGGAAAGTGAAGTGGCGTTCTTGAATTCGGGCGTAAGAGTCCTCGAGAAATCTTTGCAAAATTGTAGGATTGCCGATTGCGGCCATTGTGATAAGACAGAACCAGGGTTTTTTACTCCTGATCAGATCGCTTGATTATCATGTCTGCCACAGGGCTTCCTTCCGTGGCTGCAGAGTACCGTGACACTTGCGCCGCTTGCCTCAACCTTCACCGCCTCTCACTAGGGTGCGCACGCCGAGCTTCATTGCTTTGCACCGGAGTGCCAGGAGCAGCGGCTTACCTGAGGGAGCGCCTGGCTTAGCGTAATAGGCACACAAATTGTGTTCACAATTATTACGGGTCGACCTTCTTTGTCCTAATTGTAAGTTCATCTCTCATTTCAAAAAAAGGAGAAGAAAGCACGAGTCTATATATATATATATATATATATATATATATATATATATATATATATATATATATATATATATATATATATATATATTTTTGAATAAATACCACAGTCCGTGCAGCTGTCGATCGAAAGTGCAGCAAACTTTGACGCAACTTTGGTTCCTACGCCGCTAAAAAGCTGTATCGCCTTTAAAGTACACATGTAGCCTTTTACACTATTTTTGTGTGGTTATTTTTGCAGTTTATAATATTGGAGTCTTGAGTTTGGTAGGTTCATTAAACTTACGAGACTCGTTTTTATTGGTAGACGTGTTAGCGGATATGCTAATTTTTGCTGGCATTAAAAAATTATATTTACAGGCTAGACAAACTGTTAAGTGTGAAATGAAGAGGGGAGAGCAGATTTATCCCTATGCGCTATGATTCACTTTTCAACCATTTTTTAATACTCATTGTAAATGAAACCTTCTCTGACTAGAGCCTTATTTAACAATAGTGTGTTCCTTTTATGCTTTATTTATGCTTATCACAAACTGTGATAAGGAATATTCTCAAGTATCAAAGAGGAACCCTTGATCACTTACATTAATGAACTCATTTAGAGATGCTATCACTTTTTCATTCTCAAGTGATGTGCTAACAGATGTTGGCATCTGCTCCAAAAGCGCCAGTAGCTGCTCCAGAGCCGTATATGGGGAGAGTTTGTCACTCTATGATCTCGCCGCCGTGACGCTCTCCTCCCGAGCGAGCCAATTAGCACGCGGCGCAGAGCGAGAGGCATGAGCGCATGCGCGTGAACTCCCGGCTGCTCCCAGCTGAGTGGGGAGGGCCGCCATCTTCGATCATTCTCCCGGTAGAATGCATTGGATCGCCATCTAAATCTTGATTATTTCCTTTTATATCGCTGGCTCTGACAAGAAAAGGATATACTATTATTCCTCGGTGGGTTAAAAAGCTAATAAATGAAGTTTTCTCGACGTATGGCCACAAACTTTTATTCAGGCGAAAAGAAGTCGGCCCGTAGCAGACGACGCGTAGCCTCAGCAGTGCTCTTCTCCGACAGCGTTGCGTCAAAACGGCGGTCGTCTCCTCTCTGCTCCCTTCTTTCTCTCTCGCTCCTTCGGCGCTCTCCTCCCTTTCGTTTACTTTTCTCCTCTCCGGCGCCTTCGTCGCCACACCCACTGGCCAAACTCTCCCAATATACGGCTCTGAGCTGCTCCAAACAAATATTTTGCCTGCTACAGAACCTGCTACAAAAGGTCAAATGCCGCTTCCATCACTGCACATGTGCCACTGTTTGTCATGTGCATGTGTTTTTAGTGCGCAGGAATGATGTCCTTCAGTCGCATCCGGCTGCTTAAAATGATTATACACCTCCTGTCATGTGGTTTAAGTCTAGCGGCCTTCATTATAGACAGTTTTCAAGGGATTGCACAATTCTCCTAAGAAAAGTTAAATTGAAAACGACTCTGTGCGGCTGGAAGATGGCAGTCCCGTCTGTCAAAACTTGCACGCACGCACTGGAATACGGAGTCACGTATCGATCTGGCCCTTTACACTCTTCAATAGTTGTACCGCTTCTATTCGAGTGAATGATTAAAGACCAGTAAAGTTTTCTCTGTAGGTGCTGCCACCACCTGCCTATAGTCCGTGACACGTTAAAAGCAGAGTGGAAACTCCGCGTCCAGCACACGCTCGTTACCTTTCGCCATGCTTGGGCTGCGCGTGCACGCTTGTGCTATCAAGGCTACCTCGCGTTGGAGGCCCAGCTTCCACTTTACTCTTAAAGGCCGATGTACAACCTCAATCTTTTACAGGGAAGATAATCTTCTTGGCTTCCTCCTCTCCCAAGCTGCGAGGGATTCATCAAATACTTTACTAGGGGGAATACGGGACACTCCGCTCATTTGCATTAGACGGAGTGATGGCCGCGCCGATTCCTCCCCTGGTGGCGCGGGATAATTTGGGTGTGTCCCTCTCCCTATTTCCTCTCGCCCCCTCTCTCATTTTCTCCTCTCGCCGGAGCAGGTGACCATAGGAGGTGTTGCCAATATGCGTCACCGACGATGGCAAACGCGGGCGGGCAATCACGCGGTCGCCGGGCCAGGCCGGGCGCGACGAGTTTCAGCGGCCACCATTGAGCAACCTGGCGCCGCTTGTTGATACCGGCGTCCTTCTCCGCGGTAGTGCACCAAGTATGACGCGTTCGCCGCAGTAAGCAGTCAAAGAAGATGACAGGAGGGGCAGTGTGCTCCGTTCTCTACTGCAAGAACCGGACCTTGCAGGCAAACACCTTTCATTCTTTCGGTTCCCTCGAGATCAAATCACGTTATTGTGTGTGTAAAAAGAGATCTGTGTTGAATGCTGAGCTGTATATACTTGTTCAAACCGTTATTGTGTGTGTTAAAACGGATATGTGTTTTCTGAATGCAAAGCTGTATAGATTTGTTCGATGTGCAATAAATATAGTTTCGAAAAAAAAATGTCCAATGACATTTATAAGTGGAATCTGAGTTCGCACCTTCAATTATCAATCTAGAAATACTAAAATAACCCAAACCAGTTTTGTTCAAGGCCGGCATGGTCTATTAGGAATAATGTTGACTATTCACAAAGTAATGAAAAATTATTCCCAGCTTTCTGAATATTTTTCCTGTTTTCTTGAGCTGCTGCAAAGCACCATCTATTTGCAAGTTAAATAGAGAGAAATGGACCACTTCATTAAATCCTCTCATATCTAATACACACAACCCCACTCCTGATTTCAGAATTTTGCTCCAGCCAAACATTCCCGAACCCAGCACTTTAAAAAATTCTCGACATACCGAGCTCGCGAAAATAGGGCCGTTCACTAAAGGTGCCTTCTCGGGCGCTTTAGCGGTAATCATAGTAGCAAATACTTTGCAGTGAAGTATATGACAACGCATAGCTGTGCCTTCTAAACGTGCTTCTCGTGTCGACATAGTTCCTTATTATTATTTGCTTCGTTCTGCGTTGAACTGCGATTATGACTAAGCACACTTGTTAGAGCAGCTTTCAAAACCGCTCGTACAAATTTTGATACCCGCTAATCGAGCTACATGCGTGCGGTTTATTTAACAGAACGTAGACATAGAGCTCATCCTACGTATATGCGCCCTCTAAGTGAGTCACCAATGAAGTGTTCGCTGGTTTTTAAATTCAAGAGACGACCTACGTCGCCGCGACCGAACAGCGTCCACATATTGAGAGAGTTCGGCCGGTAGCAAAATATCCCGCACCGAGAGACGGCGCTAGTCACCATCCTACCCTAAAGGGGAAAACCGCAACGCCATGACACATCCACCCATTCAAAGTGCGCAAAACCTGTCGTCCCCGAGGCCATTGTATTCGCGGGGAGTGGCCCGTATTCCCCCTAGTAAAGTATTTGGATCCATGATGCAAAAAGGTGAAAAGGGGAGAGGGCATACTTGGGAGAATAGAAAGTGCAAAAAAAATGAAATATACAAAGCGTATGTCGGCCTTTCATCTGTCACTGACTAAAGATAACAAGGCCTTAGGGCTGAATATGCCTGAAAAACACGTTGAGAAATTGGTGGTCTCCTTAGTTAGCTATCTTACTTTTTCTTATGTGTTCATTTTATATTGTTTAGTAAGTGACCAGATTTGCTCATGGTCCAGGCTCACCGAGTTGTTTTGTCACTTATCACAGATATGCTTGCTGTATGTAATTTTATGAGTTTTGTTTTGTAAACGACCTGATTTAGTTAGTTACTTTTTTTCCGTCACTTATGACAGGCATAGTTTCAATGTCTAACTCTACTAAACTTGTTTTGAACATGAGGTGAGATATTTCGTTCTTTGCAGCTCAGGCTCACCCATTTATTTTGTGTTTGTTTTGGCACTTGTAATAAAATATATGTGACTTGGTCAGCTCGTTTTTGTGAATGACCTTAATTATTTTGTTCTTTGTAGCTCATGCTTACGAAGTTGTTTGTTGTTTTGCGACTTGTAGTAGCTATACATTAAATGGCATGGAACTTTGCGAGCTTAGTTTTAAATACATTTTTGTTACAAAAGTGTTGTTTTAGCAAATTTGTTTATTTATTTAATTGGGGAACTTGCTGCCCGGCTGTGAAGAGACCAAGGCAATGCACACAAAAACAATTAATGATAGTACGGCAGGATATAAAGAAACAAAAATGATATAGTCAATGGATGTGGGCACGGAAACAGAAAAGTCAGTGCCTATCCTTATATTTTTACATCAGAAAGGCCAGTAACAATGATCGCAGAATACACACGCGCTTGCCGAAGCGAGGTTAAAGTTCACACAATGGTGAGAAAGGACACAAGAATGTTAATAAAGTGAATAATACTGGTGAGTTGCTTGAGCCTATCTACTAATTTGTGTTGTCAATGAGTGGTTGCAAGCTGGATGATAATTTATCAATGCAGTCAAGGTTTACCATCTGCGAAGGAAGCCTGTTCCAGTCTGTAACGCCTTAAAAAACTACTAAAAGGGATCCTTGTGACAGGAAAACTTCCATATTGTTTTGTCGTATTACTTGCTATATAGTCGGTTCGAGTTCACTGCAACGATGTCACTGATTGACGGACCATACTAGTTGTTGACTTACTGGTAGAATAATTTGAGCCTATTAACCTTCTTCTGTGTAGCTAGGCAAAGCAAGCTGGACCCATAAGAGGTAAATATAAACTAGGAACAGCATAACAAATCTTTTCATATTTCGCACTATTATGTTGTAAGCTATGAAAGACAATGAAAATGCCAAAATTACTTTCGAAGAGCTGCAGGTTTGTTCACTGCCAATCTAATGATCAAGTCATATGATTTGCCTTCAGTGAGCTTTATAGTTATTGAGTAGCACTATATGCAGAGTATTTTGTTTGCAAGTTACAATTCTATTTTTAATTTTTACACTATGTCGTTAATAATGCTTCATTTATTGAATTCCGGTTGCATGAAGGGAAATTTGAATCATGTGGATCGGCTATCTTGATAATGATTTACCCATATATTGATAAAACCATTAAAACTCTGCATCTCTGGAATCACTACAAACATAAAAAAATTAGGCGATACGTTGTTTGACTGAATGCGACATAAGTGCGCTAGCATGGCTTTTGTTTAATTTTGATTATTTGATCATAGTTATGATCATGTGATATCATAGGTCACATAACCTAGAGACGGACACAAACAGAGGGGAGAAGGGGGGCGAGTGGAGGGCGAAGGGACTGGTGGGATGGCTTCGGACACACAGTAGGGAGGGTGAAGGGACTGGGGCGAGGGGGCACGGGGAGGGAGGGGGGGGGCGCAGGAAGGGGTCTGGGGGAGGGCGGCTTCGGACAACGTGCAGGGAGGGTGAAGGGACGGGAAGAGGGAGGGGGGTTGCGTGGTCTTTAGGTCACGTGACCCCCTCCTCTTCGTGTACCGTGATATTGTAGGTTACGGACCTATGATATCAGTGGTCACAGAATCCACAAAATTTAGCGGAATCATGCTTCCACTAAACTTAGCAGGCTACGACCAGCTTTGGACACATGCACAGATGCCTTTTTCAGAACCAGCACATTTAGTACTAGAGCACAAAAACAGAAACGGTGTATGAGACATGTTTTAAAGAGTAAAGTCTTCCTTCCTCTAATGGCCGCCTAATGGAGTTTGACATCCCTTACAAGGCTACACAGGCTGTGGCTTTATGTAAGTAATCTTTAAGGATTTCCTGTTTGAGTGTATCCAGGAGTCGATTTGTTTCCTCACAGACCATACAGGAACTGGTTTCCTATACAAAGCACCGATATAGGAATAAACAGGAACTGCGATCCCGTAACACTTCCTATACAGGAAGTGGATTCCTATAAAAGAACCCATATAGGAATAAACAGGAAGTTGCTTCCTGTAACACTTCCCATACAAAAGTATACAGGAAAGGGCTTCCTGTAACACTTCCCATACAGGAACGGGTTTCCCTATATACGAAGAACTCATATAGAGTTGTTTGGTTTTGTATTCATGCAATGTAAAAGTAATCCCGTTAATCGGAACTCAAATTCTCGCGCCTCCGGGTAAACGGAACCGAAAACGAAACTTTGTCGCCGGCATATTTTTCGCTATCGCAGAAAAGAAAAATAACTCTTGAGTAATAAAACAGTATTAAAAATGTTCTTAATACTTATTAGCTTTATTGCCCAAAATTAGCATGTACGCATGGTTTTGGGGAGTTTTCTTTTCTCATTTTTACGCATAGGTGGCTATGTTGGGTAGGCTTGGCTCAACGAGGCTTCTGCAGTTCTGCTCGCATCTTAGGCCTAGTGTCCTATTTTCTGCGATGGCGGCCACGAAGCGACAACACCGTGCGCTCACGTTAGAAAAAAGATCGAAGTCATTAATGATTTCGATAGCGGTTGCTTCACGAAAACGGCGCTTGCAACGAAGTATGCCATTCCCAAAAGTAGCCTGACAAGGATTCTTCACGACAAGGAAAAGCTGCGGAGTGCGTTCAGCAGTACGCAATTTGGACCAAAGAGGATGAGGCTGCGACTCCCCGAACACGAAGAGCTTGAGAAGTGCTTGGTGTTGTGGCTAAGAAGAGCCCGGAGTGAGAACCTTCCCGTCACCGGACGACGTCATTCGAAAGAAGAGGTTGCTGGATCTTAAACAAACCAAGATCTCCTCGTTTTTTCCTACTCAGTGAGTGATTGCTTTTAGACGCCCTGGAGAGCAGAGAAAGAGGGAAATGGAGAACATGAATATTGCTTCAACGTTTTTACACGGTTTGTGTGAATATACAAAAGCAGCAATTTGGTGTTTTTGTCATTATTTTGCCTTCTACATTCACTTGCTGGTGTTTACAAATTGTGCACTTGTGGAAACAGCATTTAAGCTGGCCTTCAACATTTTTAGTGTACCTACACTACATACTCTCAGTAAATGAAACTCCTGATAAATGGAACAGATTTTCCTGGTCCCTTCAGGTTCCGTTTATCGAGATTGTACTGTATATGAAACTGATATGAAGTAACCAAAAACTGATATGTGGCATATAAGAACTGATATGCGACATATGCCAACTGATATGAATGTGTCCAATAAACATATCAGAAATAATTTCATATAATGTTTCTCAGTATACGACTTGTCGCAGTGGAGCGGCTTGGTTTACTGGCTTTCAACTAATTACGGCATGAGCGTTTACTTTTTATTAAGAGATTCATCCCCTGAGCCGTTCAAAATGCTCTCAGAGGTATGACATTACTGAAAAAATCCAACATGCTGAGAATATTATTTATTGCTTAGGTGGTCACCGAAAAACTCCGTACTTACAAAACGACCTGTATAAAAGGCGGAAACGCAGAGCTCAGAAGCAGTTATTGGGTGTGCTGTTGTATTCACGTTTGTTGTGCCGTGTATGTGTATGCGCTCAATGTATATATTCAGCTGATGCTAGTGGTATGCGTAATGTATCTAGATGATGGTGTGAGTAAATAAAAATATTTTTGTAGCACATTAATGGGGTGGTACCTAGCGCCACCTAGCCTAGTATAACTGATAAGCGGCACACGAAACTGATATGAAATTATAAATTCTGATATGAAAAAGGTGTTCAATAAACATATAAGAAATAAATTCATATAATTTTTTCAGTAGGGTGCTTCTGAGGAGATGTGCACGGACAAGAAGTTGGTTTTCCAAAACCTGAGCCTATCAAGAATGACAGTACAACGACGTGTGCATGACATTGCCGACGACCTATCAAAACAGCTGGAGAGGAGTTGCAGTCATTTTGTCTACTACTCTCTTGCTTTGGATGAGAGCACAGACATCAAAGACACAGCACAGCTGCTTGTTTTCATCCGTGGTGTGAACGAAAACTTCGAAGTGACTCAGGAGCTGGCAGAGCTTTGCTCAATGCACGGACGGACTACGGGAGAAGAGATCAGCAAGGAGGTCAAAGACGTCATCGAGAAGCTCAAGCTGTCATGGGAAAAACTCGCAGGTGTCTGCACCGATAGAGCCCCAGCCATGATGGGAAAAAGAAACGGAGCCGTTGCCTTACTTCAAGCGTTCAGTGGTGTAGAACTGAAGCAATATCACTGTGTGCTTCACCAGGAAGCACTCTGTGCCAAAGTGATGAAGTTTGACCATGTGATGAAGGTCGTGACTTCGGTTGTCAACTTTATACGTGCTCGGGGATTGAAGCACAGGAAATTTCAAGAGTACCTGAAAGAAATGGAGAGTGAGCACATGGACATCCCGTATCACACTGAAGTTCGCTGGCTAAGCCGAGGGAATGTCCTGAGTCGCTTCGTCGCGCTGAAGGCCGACATCATCGCTTTCTTGCAAGAGGAAGGGAAACACATACCAGAGCTGGAGGAAGAACAATGGTCGTGGGATCTGGCATTCCTCACCGATATTTCAAGCCATCTGAACACGCTTAACATAGCTCTCCAAGGAAAAGACCATCTCATTTCGGACATGGTGAGCGCGATCTTCGCGTTCCAAGGAAAGCTGCGCCTCTTCAAATTGCAGCTTGGGGTGGAAGCATAGTTCACTTTCCAACCTGCCAGAAGCTCTTTCCCACCGGCGAAAATCGGAAGACGGTAGCTGCGACGTACGCTCCACAGGTTGAGTACCTGCTCTCCGAGTTCCAGCAAAGATTCAAGGCATTCGAAAGTGAGAAGAGTAACTACGATTTGTTCCGCGATCCGTTTTCTGTCGCACCGGAAGACACAGGTCCGACGCTGCAGCTAGAACTCATCGACCTCCAGTGCTCGCCAGAACTGAAGAGTATGCATCGTGAGTCTCAGCTGCTTGACTTCTACAGAAGCCTTGACATGAGCAAGTACGGAAACCTTGTGGACCACGCATTGAAGCTTGCATCACTTTTTGGGAGCACGTATGTCTGTGAGCAGACGTTCTCACTGATGACCCTCAACAAGAACCGTCTTCGATCTTCTATGACGGACATGACACTGCGAGATGTGCTGAAGACGGCCACCAGTGCGATGATGCCGGATATTGAAAACCTGTCTGCAGCAAAAGGTGTAACGTGTCACACTAGGTGCGGCCCGCGCAGTTTCCAATAAACAATTTTTGGCCCGCGTCATTTTTGAGTTGTGCTTCCCTGCTATAGACCATTCCAGTAAGGGCTCTCAGGGTGGCATCATTTATGCGACTGCAGCGTCCTCTCTACATAGCCAGGAACTTCACCAGGTTGGGCGACTAAAGCGAGGAAAAGGGCGCGCGCTGATTTCCTAGCACACGGCATATCACGAGGGAACCGTTCTCCATCTTTCGGCTGTAGCGGCGGGCTGTACGGAACATTGAACTCTCGCTCGCGGCTGCCTTTGTGAAGTGGCTTGTGTTTCTAGAATATTTATGGCTACTCCAGAAGCAGCGGTTACCGCTCTGTTTTATTTCAGTAGCTGATCAGCCAGCCTATCTTTGCTCTGTTACTTCAATAGCACTTGCGCCAGCCACTGCGTCTATTACGTCAGCGGAGCACGTTTTTAAATATTTATTACAGACTCCCCACTCATTTTCACCAAGGGCCTAGACAAGTACGACCTTTATATAGTAAAAAAGACTACCGCAACCGGATTTAATTTTAGCGGGAGGGGAAAGATCAGACCGACCACTCTGTCGTAGTTTTTACAATTTTTGTTTATTGGCACGGCAGGTAACAGCGCAAGTTTGACACGGTTAGTCTTTTTATCGGCCCTACCCTTAGCGAAAAAGTCGTTCAAAATCAGTATACTATAGGTGCACTGAAGTATATTAAAAGTATACATTCAGTGTGTTCATCGTATTAAATGTATACTTGAGTGCACTTAAAGTATACTTCCGGCTATAAATCGCGCTAAACTGAAAGTATACTCATCCGTACAAAACTAGTACATGTAGTAGAATCGTAGTGCCCGTGGTAAAAAGTCAGTTCAAAATCAGTATACAGGAAGTGCACTTAAGTATACTAAAGGTCTACTTTCAGTGCTTGCAGTCGGCGTACTCAAATTATAATAACAGGTATATATACATATATATAGTGCGATTTTTTAACATCAACACATTACAAACGCGATAGATAGGCCGATGCCGTTTTCACAGGATATTTGTGGGGCTCGGCGGACATTATATAGATGAGTAAATAAACGTCACTGTACGTTGTCTAATTAAATCTTTTATGTGACAGTGTAATTGACCATGTTGAATTTTTAATTTTAAAGGCTATGAATAAACTCTAGCCCAATTGAAACAATTTGCGAAAAGGCGACGAGTTTTGGGTTATTCATAGCTAAAAGTCTGCCTTCCGTCGCCTGATTAAAAAACAGCGCGCTGGACAGAGCGCAGGATGTTATGCTTATGTAGTCGCTTCGGACGCACCGTTGGAAGTATGATGGTGGAGCATCCACCAAAGGCACGCTGTCAAAAGTGTGCAAGTTTGTTCTTGCTGAATGCGACAGCACTTTTGCATGGAAGTCCAATATGAGAAGTTCTCACTAACACAAACAAACATGCCATCACCGACATGCCATGTCAAAACCGCTAAGTCACTCTCCACTTTCCCCGCCCTGCCGTGCGTGGTTCTTGAATCGGGGGAAGAAAGTGCAAAACTTGATAAATAAATATCTCAAAGCCCCTTGCTGTTTCGTGAATAGTTTTGATTGGGTTAGACTCTAATAATGACTGCCTCTAAAACAGCAATAATAAAAAAGGTAATTTACGGATTTTAGTTAATTAATAAAAATGTTGCCACGGTTATCCACCCATGTAATGTCTGCCGAGTCGCACGACACACTGAAGACTGCATCAACGTGGCAGAGAGCCCCTTTTTTCTATAAACCTGTTGATTAAAAAATATCACCGGGTATAGCTGATATAATGTGACAAAGGGATGCTTCATTTCTCATTTCACTGCAGACCACGTGGTCCAAACGTTCCCCGGGGAAACGACCAGCACTGTCAGAGCATACTTACGTCGCAAATGCAACATGAACTATACGCCTCAAAAGCACAAATAGAAAAATTAGCTACATTGTACGCCACGGAAAGTAGTGTTATTTAAGTCGTCATTAATTATTTTAGCTAGTCATTTCTACTATATTTATCAATTGAAAAGTCTACTTTTATTGCAAAGATAGCTTTTATTTTCCCTTAACTGTATTTGTTACCTTTATTGAGGAATAAAAGTTTACTGTAAAAAACTGTTCGCACTATTCGGAAGCTAGACGATCGAGGGCAATTGCACCAAGTGTTTGATGCTGCTGATGCAAAAGCATGCACATGTCTTTGTTTTCAAAGTGCACCGCCACTTGCGTGCTGCCTCATAGGCCAGTAAACAAATTACGCTTGCAGGATTATCCAGTGTTTTTGTAAGGCAGGTCTCAGCGCACTATACGCTGTTTCAGATATATGCATCCACAGCAAGCAAAAGGACAGGGGGAAAAGAAAACCACGGCTAATAATGGGGACATAAGATGCTCCACCTCGCATAGTCACATGCAGCGCAAATCAACTTCCGAACCGCAGAAGCAAAGTGGGGTTATGAATGGAAGCTCGCTCTGAAATTGGCTGGAGAAATCGGCGCCTTCATGTAACAACCTCAAGCTTTCACCGAAAGTGTTTCATGGTGTAGATTTATCTTGGAAAACTCTAAGACATCTCAATTCACGTGAAAAGAGCTTGACAATTGCAACAATGAACACGCCAACACATGCAGTCGATCGAGAGTTGCACACTGTAAAATATCGACGTAAATTTTACGTGTCTTTCCCTCGCCAATAAAGACAGGCACGCTCATTGTTTCAAAATACGAGGTTGCCCTCATTATTTATTTACCGCGAAAGCCGAGCATTCCAGAAAAGCCGAAATCCCAGGAGTGCAAGCCTGCGCAAGTGAATCAGAATAGTTTTGGCGACGAAGGAGACGTCGCTTGAGATAGTTTCGGTTTTACACTGAAAAAAGAAACCTAAAGTATAGATAAAACCTAAGATTGACTAAATTTTTGTTAATATCTTACAAAATTATTCTAGTGACATATTATTATTAATATACTATATTGATTTGCTTAGTTTTGTCTTAAAAAACACAGAACAAAAATAGACTTTTGAAAACTGCGCAAGACCATCGATATTGCAATCAGCTTCCGTTCGGCCGCCGTTGAAGTTCTGAAAGCTTCGAGCATCGCTTCCTTTTTACGTTTTAGCCCTTTTAGCGGATATTTTAGATATCTTACTTACGAATACCGTGTTCAAAAATAGCAAGCGATGACTGAGGGCTGTCATCCAGACTTTGAAATAGCACACGACATGCCTTCATTCCATGGTCTCTGATCGGCCAAAGCGGCGGGTGCCTCGTTCCGTCGCCCTGATCGTGTCGGGGGCGCTCGTGCCCCTGGGGCGCTTCGGCTTCTTGAAGTCGGCGCTCAACCGGGGAGCGCGCGCTCCGGCTGCGGTTGGGGCGGCGGGGGGATGCGACCTGTCCTTTAATTGTATCATCGGTTATATCCTTTATTTTTATAAATACGCCCATCCCCATTATCACTTCCTACCTCCTATCCTCTTTTTCTCCCGATCCCCGCAAGACGACGAACCAGACCCCTCCATGGGTGACTAACAATGCGTCTTGCATCCCTCTTTCTATATATTTATTTCTTTAAATTTACAATAAAAGCAATATTTACACACACGTCTTGCCAACGCAAGTAAGTGGCGGACACTCATGGCCGACTGGTGCCAGCGCCGGTGAGGAAGTTTCTTTTGTTTCTGCGAAGTGCGCCGCTGTTTCAAACTTTGTCGTGTACCGTTTGCTTGCTAAGCGATGCTTGATTCTAACTATGCTCTACCCGGTGTTATTTCGTTATTTGAAAAGAGCGTATCTTCTTCAAAACCTATGGCTCTCTCCGCAGAGTGAGAAAGATTCGCGTGCGGCGGAACGGAGGGCAAGCCGAGGGCCTGTTCTGGGCGCCGTCCTACGACGCTCGGCCGACGACGCTTTTGCGGAGCGTTCAAGTGCAGTCTGACGGCAGTTCAAGCAATCACAGGTCATGCTAGTTCTGACGTGTGGCCCCAACAGCCTCTCGCCACAATTTGTTTCGTAACGCGGGAGCGAGAAAAGCTTTACAAGAGCGAGCAGCCTGATTTCTTACTTGTGCTGATGCCTGTGCCGTAGAGACGCGCGGTCTCTTTGCGTATGCCGAAGCGGCACGCTTTCCAAGTTTACGATTGTGCGATGTAAATAAAGTGAGTTTGGATGTCACGTTTTTAGTAGCGGCGAAAGCCGCTACAAAAAGCAGAGCAGTTAGAAAAAGCTGAAGCATGAAAAAATGCGAAAAGAACCTGAATATTCGATGGAGTTGAAAGACTACCAACGCACCAACTCGCCTAGTTATTCTTTCTGTCAAAGAATAATAGCCAATAGTAATCAATAAATTCCAACTTTTAATTGGTTACACATTTGTAATTGATGTAGTACAGCCCTACCCTTCTCTAGTGCTTTTATGATATCAGGTAATGTGTAAATGTATAGGATAGTTCATATAGCAACCATTTATGTCCGACCCATTATATTGAATCTTTTCTCTAAAAGCTCGAAGTTATATAAAAAAAGTGCTCATCATAAATTAAGCCACACCACTGAATGTGTAATAGCGTGTGACTTGTATTTATGTTCTCAGCAAAAGAAGGATACATTCAAAAAGGGCCAATCATTTTGTTTCCGCTGTGTTAGAGCTTCTTTCAGGCACACGCAAAATGCGGGGGTCTACGTCTAAAAGAGTGGAATTGACATTTCCCGCAGGGCTGCAGGCCTGACTCAGTTTGGCTACAGGTTAACCTATGGAACCTGCAGGGAACTGCATCAAAGAGTAAAAGTGACGTCCGCCCACTGATCTCTATTATGGGTGGCTGGATGGCGCATCGAGCAGACAGGTATGAAGCCACCGGAAGTAAGCGGCTTGTCTTGGAAGCGAGCGCTTGACAGGCTTTTCAACTCTCCCAACTGGTGGTTCGAACAGCGTTCAGGGCGCTGGGTTTTTTCTTGTCATCCCAAGAGAGCCTGCTTGTTGCGGAGTAACAGTGCATGCGGACCCGAGAAGTCTCCTGGGAAGCCATTCGATGTGAAAATTTTGAGATTCTAGTTTATCAAGTGTGCGTATGTCCCACGTTCAAATGCCTTATTCTTGGGATTTCATCATCCAGAACTAATCTCTGCAGCGCACTGGCACATGCGGAGAAGCGCACTGAACAAATCAAATCCATCGCAATGGTGACTTTGCGAGCGCTTTGAAAGGTTAGAATGGCATAAACGACTTCATTTTTAGCGAACTCAATATTTCATACATTTTATGAAGTGTTAGTGTTGGGAATACTTTGCAGGTACAAAATTTCGCAATCAGGAGTAATTTTCAATGCATTCGTATCCACGGGGTTACTTTTTGCATGACCACTTTTAAGCTAATTTCGATAAACTCGCAAAAACTAAGCCTTCACAAAAATTGTCGTTTACAGTAGTACAATTAATCTTGAAACCGATATCGAATACCGTAATATACTAAACTTTCTAAAATAAAATGTTAATATTAGTACAGCCCTGAAAATGGCCATTCTCGGATGTTTTCGTTGTGGCCTTCATCAATCCATATGTGCTTAAAATGTAGCAGCTGCAACCTTGAATCTGGAAAAGGCTATTGTTTGTCACACATTTTCTTTATGGTGCCTAAGATTTTAGGTAATAAATGTTGTGCCCTGCAATGAACACTATTACCTGTAGCATAGCCCTGGGCATGCAAAGAAGGCACACCACCAATGTCTGACATATCAGGCTTTCAGAAATGCTAT